>JAOTQK010000023.1:8482917-8497074 GCA_025642025.1 Rhododendron ferrugineum
CTTTCTCCTAAAAAGAAAGCATTGATCCAAAAAGGAGGGAACAAAAATGAACGGTAATACTTCATTAGTAAAACTCAATGCATTTTTTTTTTCTTTTTCAACAATGCAGTTGGCTCTGGGAGAATATGCTTAGGTTGGACATTGCAATATTTACGGCTCATGAGGGCCTTGCAATCGGATAGAAAGGCTGTAGTCAATAGTAATCACTTTTCCTTAATTTATTGCATGGAGCTCGACTAATTCCAAAGCGTTGAAGTAAACGACCAAATTAACAAATTCTTCAGTAGCCCCAAGGTATGGAAAGTAGTTCATGTGAAATTCAGATATGCGGTCTCATAGAGGGTAAACACTTATTACTTTCTCATGCGCACTTGGCCAAGCCCCTCAGAGTTTAAAAAAAAAAGGTTTTTTTTTGTCTTTTATGAATTTAAAGAAGGTCATTTATTATCTTTTTTGAATTTTTTTCCCAATTGGTGGTCATTTTTAATTATTTATGATTTCTCTCGTTGAGATGGATAATTAATCTTAAAAATTTTAACGAAAAGGTAAATAAAAATTTACAAAACATTAAGAAAACCAACTGTTTTTGATTGAGTGAATGAACTGCAAAGTATGTATTTCTCGATCATACGACTATAATCTAAGAGATTAACCTAACAACGGCAGATATAATTTAATCTCTTCTATAATAGCAGCCTCCACAAAATAAAGTGTTCAGACAAAGGTTTAAGGTTTGACTATACCCACCAAAGTAATAATACACTTCTTGCCCACCAAAGTAATAATACCCCTACGGAGAAAATTAAATGTGAAAATGAATGCGTTGGTGCACATGCAATTTTCCAATAATAAAGTCTAGGCATAGGAAAAAGCCGAAAAGGCAGAGGAGAGGGAAGAAAAAAAAAAAAAAGGGCGACTCGTAGTAGTATATTGTTGGGGGGTGGGGGCGGTGGGTGCTGATTCTAAAGAGATGAGACTGTGGGAACATTCTGAAGGGAGCTTGGCTTTTTGCGTGAACATGGTGTCGCTGGAGTGGCTGGCATAGATTAGGGACAACTCATCTTTTTGATAGTGAGAGGTTTTCTCTCTTTCCTGTGTGTTCTTTTGTTTGTTGGTTGCTTTCTGCTTTCGCCCCCTTGGTACTTCCTGGTGCTGTGGTGGGGTTCTCTCTTGTTTCTGTCGCTCTGATGATTTTACATACCCCCCGCCCCTCTTTCCCTCCCTCTCTCTCTTAGTTGCATCCTGCTCATTGCTTTCCCTTTCCAGCCGGTTTTCTCCCTCTGGTTTTGAAGGTGGGAGCCTCTTCTTTTCCTCTGATCTCTAATGGGTTTGTTACAGATTTTCAAGTTTTTCTTTGTTGTTTATATTATTGCGGGTTTTGATTCTTGTGAATATTCAAATCTGTGTATTCTTACAAAATCTTAATCCTATGACGAAAATGGATTTCTTCTTTCTGATTTAAGACCATTTTCTCTTTTTTGAGCTTCTGTTCATCACTATTGCATCTGTTCGTGTGTTTATGACTTTGGAAGGTGTTTTAGACTTATTGTTTCGAGCAATTTTCTTAGAACCAATGTTCTATTGGTTAAGTTCTTCGAAACAATGCTGTTGGTAACAGCGTTGGCATCGTCATCTATGCAAAATTGTTCTAGATTGTCTACAAATTTGGTAGTCCAATCAACTTATACCAAGGTTGATCCTTTCAATGGCAGGTCAATTTCCACTGGTGATGGAGGATTTGCAACGGTGCTTGGGTTACTGAAATCTTGTGAGTAATTATAGGAATTTGGGGAGGTGACTCGATTGTAGTGAGGGAAAAGGATAATAAAATAAAGAAATAAGGGGTGTCAGTGGCGAGCAAGTGGGGGTGTCGTCTCTTCTCTCTTGGTTTGAGCAATTAATATCGGTGGGTGTGACTCTGCTTGTTTTGTCTCCTGTTTTGAGCTTTTCTGCCCGGACTCCGTGGGCTCTGCTACCGAGCTGGGAAGCAAAACCCTTCTTCTTTTTATCTTTTCTCTCTTTCCCCTTTCATGTGAAAACATTTCTTAACAAATCACACCACTCCCCTTATTCTCTTTATCTTTCTCTCTTTCCCCTTTCATGTGAAAACATTTCTTAACAAATCACACCACTCCCCTTATTCTCTCTCTCTCTCTCTCTCTCTCTCTCTCTCTTTATTCACTTGCCTTGTTTTCTGGGAAAGATTCGGTCATACGAGGACTCAACACTTTCTTTCCCTTTGATCCAGAGTTTCCTTCATTTTCTTGAACTCCAGGAAATTTTTTCACATTTTCAGGAGTTCAATACAAGTTCCCTCTTGGTTTTGATTTGTAGCTGTGAGGGTGGAAGTGCTGGAGTTTGTTGAAGTTGGGGATTTAGATCTTTGAGGGGAGACGAATCTTTAAGTATCCAAAATGAAATTTATGAAACTTGGATCAAAGCCGGATTCATTCCAGACTGATGGTGACAATATAAGGTCAGTCTCAGATCCCTTTTAGTTCTTTTCAACAAACAGATCTTTTTTCTTGAACAGTATGTGCTGTTTTTTCTTTGCATTGTAACTATGTTTGGTTGTGTTTTTGCTGCGGTGTTGTCATTGACTTGTATCCACAATAAGCCTATTTTGAAGGCTTTGTTTGGGTGGATTTCTTTGTGTGAATTATCTTTTGAGATTTTCTTGTTATGAATGTGTATTAATTTTATCCCTAACAGCTTATGTAGCAGGCATAAATTGTGTTAAATACTATATGTGCAAATTGTTGTTCCTTTATAGGGCAATAGGGGAATGGAATTTGTGCTCTTCTATTTTGGTGAGAGTTGATTTCGGTTTGGTTTATTTCATTTGGCATTCAAGTGAGTATATTTCATCAGATGTACTGTTCCATTGCAAAGATAAGAAGGAAAAATTGATTTTTACTCTGATTAGGAAGCGTCAATGGTGGTGGGTTTGTGTTTAACCACAAACCTGTCGTACCAATATTACCATCTATAAACATTATTCTCGATTTGTTAGTATTAGAAGAATTGAAAGTGAAAGACATTGATTGGGTATGTTTCTCATGAAGTCCAAGCTTAGCTAATTTGGCGACACTAGTTTTTGACTCTTTGCCAATTTTAAAATAGAAAACTATATAGTAAATCTGTATTGTGACTATCGTCTCTTGTCAAGCTTACCGTTGCTCCATCTTCTACTAGTATAACTTAGGCATTGTATGAAAATGATGTCTATTGGAGGATGGCATAACATTCACGGTTGGTTGATGGTCTATTTTGGTTGCTGTTACTTGGCTACACTTCTTGTGGAGATAGTTTTTCAACTTGGATGTGTATCTCTCATTTTCACAGAAGCCTTATTGGGTATAACGGAGTCATTTTTTTCTCATTCCCCTGGAAATAAATTTATTGTCACTATTCTATTTCACTGAAGCCTTTCAAGGTGAGGGAAGAATGTACCAAAAATATGGTTTTATGATGCAGAATTTTTCTTCCATTTTATTGAATCTATTTCTTGCTAAGCTTTTTTGCTTAGGTTTTCTCTGCAGTTTTAGGCGTTTTTTGATTTGTTTCTGAGGTTTGGTGTTGTTTGGGTTATTGGTGGGTGTTCTTTCTTTTGTTCCTGTTGTTTGGTTGGCGTCTTGCCTTCCTCTGGCTTTTTGGGTCTCGGGTAGCGCTTACCCGTTATGCCCTTGGTCTGTTTAATCTTTGTGTTCCTTTTTCAAAGATTAATAAATTTCTTCTGCAGAGCAAAAAAAAAAATGGAACTCCTACCCACTTCTGAGTTTTCTAAGAATTTCCTATGTTTGCAGCTGACTTGAGGAAATCTTTTATGTGCAGGTTTGTAGCAACTGAGTTGGCTACTGATGCAGTCATTAACGTGGGGGATGTAAAATTTTATTTGCACAAGGTTTGTACTGATGCATCCCTGCAAAGGGTGCAATCTATTGAGTACATAGCTTTCCGCATTTTGAGCATTATGTTTCTAAAACTCAAAAACGCTTGCAATAGACGAACAGATTAGAAATAGGAAATAGGAACTCATGTCAATCTTATCTGCTTCACACAACAGAAATCTAATGGTCAGAATAATGATGGATGATTGTCTGATAGACATTGATTGTGGCTTTAAGGGTTCAATTCCAGATAAACAATCCAAATAGTATCTGTTAGAAGCTCAAACTGAATTCTAGGTGAAGTAATACATATTGTATCTGGTAGCAGCTCAATGTGGCCAATAAAAAATGAGGCTGAGTGAATCCAACAGCAAAATGAAATGATTAATCATGATTCCCCAAATCTAGTATAATTTTGTATTTGTGTATCCTTCGGTGGGATGTTTCTAATACTAGCAAAATGCTTCACATTGTGTAGTTCCCTCTCTTGTCGAAGAGTGCCCGCTTGCAGAAACTGGTTGCGCTCTCAAACGACGAAAACCATGACGAAATCTGCATTGACGACATTCCTGGTGGACCTGCAGCCTTTGAAGTGTGTGCCAAATTCTGTTATGGCATGACAGTGACCCTGAATGCGTACAACGTGGTCGCCACTCGTTGTGCGGCAGAATATCTTGAGATGTACGAAACCGTTGAAAAAGGAAACCTCGTTTACAAGATCGATGTTTTCCTCAATTCAAGCATATTCCGGAGTTGGAAAGATTCAATCATTGTTCTTCAAACCACAAAGTCCCTTCTCCCATGGACAGAGGAGCTGAAGGTAGTTAGCCACTGCTTAGACTCCGTAGCCTCTAAAGCTTCTGTCGATACATCAAGAGTGGAATGGTCCTATACATATAACCGTAAGAAACTCCCAACTGAAAATGGAAATGATCCGCAATGGAACGGAGTGAGAAAACAGCCGATGGTCCCAAAGGACTGGTGGGTGGAGGACCTATGTGACCTTCAAATAGATTTATACAAACGGGTCATTACCACGATTAAAACAAAGGGGAAAGTTTCTGGCGATGTGGTTGGAGAAGCGTTGAAGTCGTACGCCCTCCGAAGGTTACCAGGGTTCAGTAAAGGTATGATACAAGGTGGCGATGTAATAAAGAACCGGTCAGTGGTTGAAACCATAATTTGGTTGCTGCCCACAGAGAAAAACAGTGTTTCTTGTAGTTTCTTACTTAGATTGCTACAAGCTGTTATTGCTTTAGATTGCGGAGAAATGGGAAGAAAGGAGGTGGTGAGGAGAATTGGTCAGCAGTTAGAGGAGGCCACAGTGGGTGACCTTTTTATTCGAACTCCAGCTGGGGAAACAACTTTGTTTGAAATTGACGTAGTCCAAAATCTAGTAGAGGAGTTTATAAAGCAGGAGAAGGACACTGTGACTGATTTTCAGGAGGAAATTGAATTCCAGGAGATTCGAAGTCCTGCATTTGTTTCAGATGCCTCCAAGGTGAAAGTGGCTAAGGTGGTTGATGGCTA
This sequence comes from Rhododendron ferrugineum, assembly GCA_025642025.1. Lineage (NCBI taxonomy): Eukaryota > Viridiplantae > Streptophyta > Magnoliopsida > Ericales > Ericaceae > Rhododendron > Rhododendron ferrugineum. Next base: position 8,488,338 of record JAOTQK010000023.1, read on the forward strand.
CCTTGCTGAAATCAGCAGGGATCCAAATTTACTTCTTTCAAAATTTGTAGATCTCGCACAAATGGTATCAGAGTTGGCAAGACCATCCCATGATGGTCTTTACCGTGCCATTGACATGTATCTTAAGGTGAATCCCTACTTTCTCTCTCTTATTTTTAGCTTGAAGCCTTGAACCATGTGGCCGAATATGTTTTGATTTTTGTTTTTTTCTGTTTTTGTTTTTGACAACAGAATTGGCTTGAGCAAAACAAAAGTCAACAAAATATGTGTTTTATGGTAAATAAACAATGAGTTGATTTTAGTAGAAAGCATTTTCCGGATCAATACTATCAAACAACCAGTAACACTTGAAGCACAACGACCTCCCCGCCACGCTACACTGCTGCCACCACCAGCACCAGCACCTGCCAGCCACTAGCTCCATCATTTTCATGATTGCAACCAAACCAAAGACACGAAAGCATTTTCAACCGATAGTATTTTGCATTGTAAAATGTTTTTCTTAGGGTAAAAGATCTTCGGCTAAAAATGCGTTAGTTGGCAGAGCAACGAGCCTTTGCAAATATGGAACTCATCCGTTTTGTTCAATCAAACCATCTGTAACTTAGGCTACATTTAGTTTCTTGTGCTATTTTTCTTCCAGAACCTTCATAAATTGCCTTTACTGTCAAATTCATATCTCCGAGATGTTCAACTATTTATTGATTGTGGAACAGGAACATCCGGGGATAAGCAAGAGCGAGAGAAAAAGAATATGCAAGCTGATGGACTGCAAGAAGCTGTCGGCAGATGCCTGCAAGCATGCCGTTCAAAACGAACGTCTGCCCATGAGAGTTGTCGTTCAGGTTCTCTTCTTCGAGCAGGTCAGGACCACCACATCCTCCTCCTCTGGTGGTTGCACCACCCCCGACTTACCCGGGTCCCTCAGGGCTCTACTCCCGACTGGTTCCCATGGGAGCTCAAGATCCGCCACAACCAACACGGAAGATGACTGGGATGCTATTCCAACGGCAGAGGAGCTCAAGTCTTTGAGAGGGGAACTTGCCACCCTAAGGTCAAGTAACGATGTTGCGAAAACGAATGCAGAGAAAATTGCAGCTAGTAAAGTGAAAGGCGTGATGATGTCAAAGAAAATATTTTCGAAGCTGTGGTCGAGTAAAGAGAGACATAGCGAGAATAGCAGCTCTGAGACATCGGACAGTCCTGCTTCTACTAATGCAGAAGAAACCAAGTCCACCCCTTCTAGAAGTAGGAGGCATTCTTAGTAACAAATGCTGCAATGAGGAATTTGGGGGCTGGGTAAGTTTGTAAAGTTGTAGCATCTGTTGACATTAGGATGGTAGAAGAACCTGCTGACGTGAATCCATCGAGCTTCGGGATGGAAGAAGATACACAATCCTCCTACAATTTTCAAGCGAGAGTATCGCATGTGGTTGTAAAGAAGAAAATATTGGGAATGTGGTTTTTTTTTTTTTGGTTGGTAAGTCTTGGCTGTCATTTTAGCTAGTTCCTTCCCCAGTAGGTAGGAGGTAATACTCAACTGTTATTGAACTTTCTGTGTTAGAGATGGGATGGTCATAATGAGGCAGTTTTGATGTACCACAAGTGGAAAAGGAATGCTATGCTTTGGTACTGATCGTCTTTTGTAGAGTCATTGTCTCCGTTTGGTATTCCTATCTAGTGTTTTGAAATGGGGATTCTCATGTGAACTAGAAGAGATTGGCCTCTCGTATCATGTTCGAGTCGCATCTCTCCCTTGAATGATTATTTAATGTTGCTCAAGCATTGCCACGAAGTGTTTTAAGGGCCGGGCCAGCAGATTGATATGGGAGGCATGCACACAATGTGGTAGAACCCTCAATCAATTTGTGGTGGAGCATTTATAGTGTGAAACATGTGGCGGTACTCCATTAGCAATTGAAAACTTTCCCTTTTGCTCAATCCTATACCCAGCAATAGAGCGACCATATATGATAGTACTGTAGTTGGAGATGTCCATTTATGGCAAGTCAAAATCTATCGTACAAGAGCCAGGGGACTTCTTTATAACCACATGTTGTCTTTCAACCTCTCTCACTCTCTCTGTCTCTCTCTCTCTTACGGATATATATGTATATGCATATATATACTTGGGCTTCTTGAGTCTCCATCGTTCCCAAACCACAACCACAACCACAATGGTGGACTCCAACTCATTCCATCCATCCTCCAAATCGGAAAATAACGAACCCGCCGTTTTCCCGCATCCTTACACCTCCCTACCAGATGGGGAAGAAACCCGCAAGGTCCAGGAAAACTACCGCCGACCAGTGAAGGGAATGTTGCTAATGTTATCTGGATTTTGGACGCTAGTAGCTTTGATGGCCTACTTTAGATTGGGTTCAAACTGGAATAATTCGACCACCACATCGGAGGAAATAAAAAAGTCGCCTCCTCCGCCACCTTTGCTGCCACGAGGGGTGGCAGAAGGGGTTTCCGCGAAGTCCTGGGGCCTACATTTGGGATATCCATCATACCCATGGACGCAGCGTATGTTGGATTGGCAGAGAACAGGGTTTCATTTTCAGCCAAACAAGAATTGGATGAATGGTTTGTTTGTTTGTTTGTTTGTTGTCCATAACTATAATTTCATACTATTATTACATACTGTAGTATAATATATGTAGAAATACATTTTCTTCAAATCAAACAATGGTGGAGGAATTTTTTTTAATTTTCCTTTCCTTTCTTTCCCACAAGTTCCTAACAAAGCATAATTTTTTATTTTTTTTTATAATATTCTCTTCATTTTCTTTATGCTGACCTTAGTTTTATTTCCGTTGACTTTGTGTCTGCCTTGATCTTGGGGGGATTATATGTGATTTCGGCTGCTAATTAAAGATCCCAATGGTAACTCTCTCTCTCTCTCTCTCTCTCTCTCTCTCTCTCTAAGCAAAAGTAACAAAAAGTACACAGATCGATCGATCTTGGCTATTTTTCTTCCTTGGTTATTCTGTTTTCGTTGGAAGCCTTCCTCAGGATGTAGGTAGTATTTCGATTCAATCAAGCACAGAGGGTCATGATTTTAAATTCAGTTAGCCAAACATTATTTATAACGGTCCAAAAGTTTTCATATTTATTGGATAATTAAAAGAGACATAGATAGCTTCACTTAAAGTACCGTACGTACTAAGTTCAGGCACGAACAGATCACCCTTTAATTCACTTGCACTTACATACCACCATCCTACATGTTTCTTCCAATTCCCAACTTGTGTACTCATCCAGGACCTACCGAATAAATAATTTCGCCCTAAATTTTCATTTCAGCACTTTCATTCGTGTTTTTTTTCGAATTTCTGTTGAGTTCGCATTAAGTTTTGTGTCTTAATCACTTGTTGTATATCTAAAAGCAAAACATATACAAGCAAAAGCAAAATAAAAAATAACGGCTTGAATGTAAAAACATGGTTATATTCCAGTGAAGATAATAATTTTTACGAAAAATCTTGGTCTCTTAAGTAAAAAGATTACGTTTAATGTGGAAAACCATGATTTAATGATTTATGCATATTGCCAACATAATTCTCCACATTCGACCTTAATAATTTAAAAAGTACGAAAACAATAATAATTACTTCCTCAATCAAAAGATCTCAAGTAATAGATATATTTGTTTTTTTTTTTTTAAATGATTAATTATTTAATGATATTATTTATTTAATTTTTATACTTTTGTTTACTCATTGATTTTAATTAAACATACACAATTCACTTTCCAAATTAATTAGGTCCGCTATACTACAAGGGATGGTACCACTTGTTCTACCAGTACAATCCACAAGCTGCAGTGTGGGGTAACATTGTGTGGGGTCACTCTGTGTCAAGAGATCTCATCCATTGGCGACACCTTCCCATAGCCATGTCCGCCGATCAGTGGTACGACATCAACGGTGTCTGGACCGGGTCTGCCACCACCCTACCAGATGGCCAAGTCATGATGCTTTACACTGGATCAACCAATGAGTTTGAGCAGGTCCAAAATTTAGCATACCCTGCTGACCTATCTGATCCCTTCCTCGTTAACTGGGTCAAGTACCCTGGAAACCCGGTTCTAAAACCACCACCGAGTATCCATCCAAAAGACTTTCGCGATCCGACAACTGGTTGGGCAACGTCGGAAGGCAAGTGGCGAATCACCATTGGATCTAAGATTAATGGCACAGGCATATCTTTGGTGTATGAAACCGTAGACTTCAAAAGCTATGTGTTGCTGGAGGACTTGCTCCATTCAGCATTGGGTACGGGTATGTGGGAGTGTGTGGACTTTTACCCGGTTTCAAAAATAGAAGATAACGGATTGGACACATCAGTTAAGGCCGGTGATGGAGTGAAGCATGTAGTGAAAGCTAGCTTTGATGATGACAGGAACGATTACTATGCTATCGGAACATATAATGAAAGTTGTAACCAGTGGGTTTCGGATGACCCAAATATAGATGTGGGTGTTGCAATATTAAGGTACGATTTCGGGAAATTTTATGCCTCCAAATCATTTTACGATCCCGTAAAGAAGAGAAGAGTGTTATGGGGTTGGATTCCCGAGAGTGATGACCAACGCATTGACATCAAAAAGGGTTGGGCATCCCTTCAGGTACGTAGTTAACTTTTCATACTGTACTTCCATCTAGGAGTACTACTATTTTGATCCATTCACTCGCAAGTCGCAAGGCTAGCTAATAATCCGTGCTTTAAAATTAATTTTCGTATTTCATTACTTTTGCCACATTATATGGTTAAAAATATATGAAAAATTCGAGTATAGAATTTTGGAGGAAAGATGATCTTTCGTGTTTATTAATCATAGATGCATGCGCGTGTGTCTTTTCCTTCGTAGTTAATTTAATTTCAAGAATAAAGATTCGAATTTCTGGTGTTGAATAGTAAATATTTTTCATTGAACATAAGAATTAGTCATTATTAGCACATACATGTTTAAAAAATTATTATTATGCTTTTTTTAAATGTACAACAGGCTATTCCGAGGACAATATTGTTTGATAAGAAGACGGGTAGAAATTTAATTCTATGGCCAGTTGAGGAGATTGAGAGCTTAAGGTCACAAAGCCATGAATTTGACAAAGTGGTAGTGGAAGCAGGGTCAGTCGTTCCTCTTGATGTGGGCAGTACCACTCAGGTTGGTGTAATTTTACTGATTTTGAAAGCTTAGGAAGCAATTCAAATATATTAATTGGTTGATATTTGGCCTTTTGACAATGCCACAGTTAGATATTGTTGCCGAGTTTGTGATAGATAAGGAAGTTTTGGAGAGAACAAACGAAGCCGATGTGGTCTTCAACTGCGCCGAAAGTGGTGGAAGCATTACGAGGGGTGCACTAGGACCATTTGGGTTACTAGTTCTTTCCGATAATAACATTGTTGAGCAGACTTCTGTGTATTTTTATGTTGCCAAAAGAACTAATGGAGGTCTCCGCACTTTCTTTTGCACCGATCAATCAAGGTACGTACGCTTGCCAAATTTCTAACAAAAGTAAAGTTATTCTAATATAAAAGGCATACAATTAAAAATCTCTCTAAAATGATTGGATTAGGTTGTGAGTCTGTGTATAGCTATAAATAAAGAACCTGTCAAATAAATCATTAAGTGTGAATGCTATATTCCCTTGTCACTCTTATCGAAGGTTTTGTGTGAGATACTTTTTGTAAAAATATTTTAGAAATTTTATACCCTAAAAAACTTGTACTTTTTTTTCGTAATTCGGTGATGGCATTCTTGTAATTGTTTTATTTAAGGACAATAAGCCCAACAAAGTCATATTGTTAATAATTTTATGCAAAAAATTAAGCTTTGACGTAGGCCATTAGAAATAGAAGTTATGAGACATACATGCATGCATGTTTGACCGATTTATTAAGTCGTCATAACACTCAATTAGAAGCACAAAAGGTCATATGTTGTAGGCCATACTTGAGACACATATATTATTATTTTTTTAAAAAAATAGGATTTACACAATGTGGTCATATATGTCTGCATGGCTTATTGTGTTGTCCGACTCGCCTTCCCTCCGGTTCTTCCCTCCAGTCTACCCTCCAGTTTGCATTTTGTGGGCCTATGTAGGTCCAACATTGATGATCGGAATTGTTCATCATGTAGATCTTGTCAAGACGAGTGACCATACCAAAACTCCTGTTCATCAGATTTGTATTGATACCTGATCGAAACATATTGAAATTGGTGTTTGTCGCACTGGATAGGAACTCGTTGGTTGCAAGTTTATATGTTCCGATCAGGTATCAATACAAATCCGATGAACGTGATTTTTAGTATAGTCACTCGTCTCAACGAGATCTACATGATGAACGGTTTCGATCATTAACGGGCCCTACATGGGCCCACAAAATGCAAACTGGAGAGGAGACTGGAGGGTAGCCGAGTCCTGTGTGGTTGTGTGCCACTAACACTCTAATAGTGGGCACAAAGACTGTTTTTAATTTCAAGAAAAAAATGATACAGCCGAGTGAACCTTAATTTCACTAGCCAAGGTCCATGTATTTGTTGTAGATCTTCTGAAGCAACAGACGTCTTGAAGTCCATTTATGGAAGCACAGTTACAGTGCTAGAAGGTGAAAAGTTAACTATGAGAATATTGGTAAGTCAAAATGCTTCTGTTTCATCAACATCCTAATAAACCAATAATTAATTTTCCAAGAATACTGATGAAAAGCATTGAAAAGTAGTAATTTTGTTAAAAACTGAAATTTGTGGTTTATGTATTTTAGGTGGATCATTCGATAGTAGAAGGCTTTGCTCAAGGGGGAAGGACTTGCATCACTTCAAGAGTGTATCCGACAAAAGCTATCTACGAAGACGCTCGCATTTTCTTGTTTAACAACTGTACTGAGGCCAAAATCACAGCATCCCTCAAGATATGGCAAATGAAGTCCGCACATTCTCATTCAGAGGCGACGGCGAATGGAAGAAGGAACCAGTGGGGGCACGTGGCCACACTGTATTTTTTTATTTTTTCACTTTTAGTTTTTAATTGAAATAAGTAATAGCTCAGCATAGCCCCTATTCGGGTTTGGGGTCATTTTGGGATCGTGTCAAAATACCTACTCCATTAGCTTAAATGTGTCATATTTCTTGGTTCAAACTTGATCTGCTTAAAATTGTATCGTGTTCAGGTGGACAATTTAACCCTTTTGTTGGAAAATCATGCGTATAAAAACATAACGTAAAAATATTACACAGGTGAAACCGTTTAATCCAATGAGAATGAATACATGTTCAGTGCTAACATAATCACATGAATTACAAAATCAACAAATTAATCAATTTCCAACTCATGACATTAAAGAACTGCCTTAAGCCCTTGACATTAAGAAAATGCCTTATGCCAGGACTAGATGTAAGTCTTTTAAAGTCGATTGTTGTATACCTTTTTAGTTTTTACGATTTTTACCTAAAATATTAGAAAAACACCAACAACTATGATGTAAGTGTCAATAGATATTGTGAACTAAAAGGCTAGTAGTATAAAATAATAGGTATATCTCGTAAATTTATTTTTTTTAACAACGAAGAAAGAATTTTTTTTATTAATCTTTGAATATAGATACAAAGACTAAAGGGAGAAAAGAACAAAAAACCAAATCACAACAAACAGAAAAAAGCATTCCAAACCAAACTGGCACCTTAACTACCCGACAATCATATGCCTCTTTTTTTTACCAAAGAAGAAGAAACGATGTTGGCGAGAGGCCAACAAGACCATGACCAAACAAACTATCAAAATTGCAAAGAATAAACGGTAAGCATGGAGTCTGATTTTTTTCACTCTCGCCAAATGAGGGTGAAAATTACCCTCATTTTTATTGGTTATTGGTTCATTCTGACTTGTAGATCTCACCAGATTTAACCCTAATTAATTGCTGTAAAAGCCATAAAACATGGCTAGCTAAACAGATCTTCACTTGTGGCCATCCTCAGCTAACATAATTAAGCACTGAATCAAATAACAAGCAGCAAGTAGCACTCCCCATATCCATTCATAAACCTCATCATAATTTCCGTTTAACCTCATCATAAACTTCAGCAAAACGGAATCAAGAATGGGTCATCCATGTAACTCCCCGCTTCCTTTTTATTTCAAGCCTTTTAAAGGATAATGGGCCATTTGACCCGGGTCAAATGGCCTTTGAAAGATACAGTAATAACTAACTAACCCATTTTTCCCTTTTGTCGTGGGATCTTCCTGGAGAACCAACCGAACCCATGGATCATGGGCTTCCTCAACACTTATCCAAACAAACAAGCCCAAAAGGCCAAGTTTCAAATAATCAATTCGAATTAAAATAAATTGGGCCTACCGTAGCCCATTAATTTTAATCCAATAAGCCTCTGTTTTATGGCCCAAAGCTTTTACTTTTGTACCAAAAACGGGTGTAAACAAAAGCTGAGCTTAAAAGGACTGAAAAGAAATAATCCAGATGCCAATTGGGGTTTGGGCTGTTACGGTATTGGCCCACTTGAATTGTTTTTAATAATCGGGTGCTTTGGTTAGTTTACATACAAGTCGACTATATACTTAAAACAAGTGGACAACCCCTAAATATCACTTTTCACTACTTCAATATTGCTCAGAGACAGAGTTGTCACTACGAGAGAGAGAGAGAGAGAGAGAGAGAGAGAGAGAGAGAGAGAGAGAGAGAGAGAGAGAGAGAGAGAGAGAGA
>JAOTQK010000023.1:8500476-8519785 GCA_025642025.1 Rhododendron ferrugineum
AACCAACTCAATCACATAACCCATGTGGACGACCCATGTGGGTTGGGTCCGATCCGAACCGACCCATTTTTCTAACAAATAGTATAAAGTTGATGGACCACATTATCATGGTAGTATATATTGTGATCCAACCGCATACTTTAATTTGGTGGCAGATTCTTTCAGGAACGCATCGACTGATGTAACCAAGACCATAGTATCCTATCCTGTTTTTGAAAAGGATATGCAAAGATTCAGTGTTAGTGGATTGCGAAATATGGGATATTCATCGAAACGAAAAACAAAATTAGTACTAGAGTTAACTATTTAATTACTAGATGCTTTGATTTTCCATTTCTATTGGCGAGTTGTTTTACATAGTGAAAAGGTATTGAGAGATCCTTTTTCTGAGAGGCTGATTGTATTCGTGAATAGTTTATAGTTTGAGTTTTTGGGTTGGATGTAAAGCTATTTTCCGTGTATCTAAGAAACTATAACGAATTAAAGAAGAAGCAAAAAAAAAAAGACAGTGAAAAACAATGAATTGAAGAAGAAGCTAAAAACACACTTTTTTGCAATTTGAGAGGGAAAAAGAGTCAAAATTCAAACCATCCACTTGTGAGTTTTTGCTCTAGTCCACGACCGTTGAAGTACTTCTCTACATTTTCATATTGACTTTTAAAACTTGACATATTTATAACTTTAAATGGGTCCCCTAATCGTCACTAAATTTTGGGAGCCTTAGGTGGCGGGCATAAGCCGGCTTATGCCCGCCTTGCCTTAGGGACGGGCCCGGATTAGTCAATACACAAACTTTTCAAAATGATGTAAAATTTTACTTGAGACTTTCTATGGAAGCAATTTTTGACAATATTCAAATTAAAAATACGTTGTATTATTTTTAAACGGTCAAAAAAACTTGATTCATGTCAACTGTCGTCATGAGGAGAAATTTTTCGGTGCTGGGTGGGTATATCTCACGTGGTACCCGCTCGGCACATTCGAGTCGTCCAATACACTTTTGGACAGCTTGAATTGAAACCACGTGGTATCCACCCGGCACTGAAAATTTTTCCCATCATCAGAGTTTTCAAGAGCAAAAAGCCGCTTTGTTTGTGTTACAATATTGTATATGCGCTTTTTACTATTGCTTGGCTTTCGAAATAACACTTGGTGTGAGTGCATGGTGCAATTGTCACATCTCAAAGGCTTTATATTCAAATAAGTTAATTTTTCTTTTGCATCACACCAGAACGCAAATGGGGTAAATGATCATTTGGTTCAATATGATAGTAATAGGTTTTTGTTCGAAAGGGACAAATTGAAAAAATCCCATCACTATAATATATATGGGGTAACAGGTTTTCGACTGATGTAACATTTCCCCCCTGCTTGGAAGAGGGACTAGTTTTGGAGTAGACGTGCAACGAATAGGATGTCTGGAAATAGATCTAAAAACAGACGTTTCTATAGCTGTCCATTGGACGTGACGTGCACATGATGTAAGTTGAATGCAAATTGTCTAGACGTTTGCGTCTACAATAGTATTAAATTTCCACAGCGAAATCCCAATCAATTTCCAGAAATTAAAAGAAACAAGCAGAGCATCACTTAAAAAGAGAATTCTCCAATACTAGCAAAGTTCAACCTCACCCAAAATATCCCCGCATTATAATATCCCCTGCCCCATAACCCATTCAGAAGACCATTTTACCCTTCTTAATGGCCTAACTATTTAGTGCTTACATCAGAAGAAATTGTTTTATTCTTTGGCGCCCATGGTTTTTGCTCAAAAGAGGAATATCCGAACTTGGATACATACAATAACAATCCCTATCACAACCGTTTCAGAAATAGAGTAAAGGCCGAAATGAAACCAACACCACATGAAAACAAATGAGGATCTTAAAAGCCAAATTCATTTACAAAAGTAAGTTCAAAAATTGGACATATATCCCCTCAACAACAACACGGAACAGTCCAAAAACAAAATACAACGAAAAAAACCCATCTCTTTTGCCCTCACTACCCCCTTCAAAATTGCCACTTGGTAATCTAATGTTAGAGCCTACAAAGGAGAGAGAGGAAGCAACATTTTCTCCTATTCAACTTCCTGAGCACTAGGACAATTGTACCCGGGCTAACAAAAACAAGAAGAAAAACTTCTAAATTAGCTCTTCATGAAAAAAAAACTTCAAAGTTAGATCTCTCTAGGATCGACAAAAATCGACGAGCCAGGAGGTGACTTGGTCCAGTCGCCCACAGACCCGTCACTGTAGTCCTCCCCAAGCCTCTTGATGCACCACAGGTCCTCAGTGCACGACAGCGCCTTCCAGTGCGGGACCCCCAGCCTGAGCGGCTCGCGACTCGACACCTCCGTCGCCACCACCCCGCACCCGCATTCCTTGGCCAAGTTGTGGGCAAACCCACACAGGGCCTTCAGGTACTTGACAGACCGTGGGCCTTCCCCTCCGAGCCCATACAGAAAATGAAACCCAAAGGGCTGAAACACAGCCGGCATGGAAGGGATGTTGAGCCACGGAAAAGCCCGGTCCACCAGCCGAGTCGTTTTGGCGAGCCCTTTCCTCACGCGCGACGCGCCCCGCACCTCGAGCCTGAACACGTCCTTGGAGTTCCACACGCTCATCACCGCCCACGACTCCGGCGGGTCGGACAAGAACTGGTCCGGCCCAGGCCACGACCTGGGGGGATACAACCCGCCCGGGACCGCCAGGAAGGTGCCCAGGTTGAGCTTGTTGTTGAGGACCGAGTCGATGTCGCGGGGGAAGAACTCGGTGGTGGAAAAGCGGCGGCGGTAGAGGGTCTCGGCCTCGGAGCGGGTGAGGTTGAGGATGGCGACCCGGGTGCTGACCCGTATCCGGTGGGCGAACACGGGTTGGACCAGGATTGACGGGGTGCGGAATTTGGAGTAACCGCATTTCTGGGTGAAGAGGGTGACGGAGGGCTTGTTGTCGTTTTCAGTGGCCATGTACGAGTACTCGGCACCGTTTTGCGTGAACCATTCTTCTATTCTGGTCACCAATTCCAGCGCTATTCCCGATCGCCTGCGTCGAAAAACGGTTATGGATACACTGTAAAATCCTAGTATTCCTTTAGGTTGTGTTCTTATTAATTTAACTTAAATTTGAGAATTTTGTTCTTATTTGAATTTTTTTTGCATTTATTAATTTTGTACCAAATTTTTGTAGGTTATTGATTCATCTCAACGAGAGAAATTGGAAAAATAATTTTTTTTTACTTTTACTCAAGTAATAACCTTTTTCAAAACACACAGACAAAAGTAAAAAAAAAAAAATTTACTTTTTTGATTCCTTTCGTCGAGACGAATTAATAACCCACAAAAATTTGACGCAAAATTAACAAATACAAAAAAAAACGGTAAATTTAAATTCCTACCAAATTCCTCTCGTGGAAGTTAAGTTTAAATTAACTTCATAACAACGCAGCCTTACTGTAAGAGTACTACTCCGTATTAACGGAAAATAGTACATAAGTGTGGGGAATGGAGTAGTACTTCTTTTTTTTTTTTTTGTCCTAAATAGTAGTACTTGAAATTGTCAATTTCGAAGTGAATCAAACTCAGTGATCTATTTTCGGGGAAATCCCTAATGATTGGGTATGTGTATTTAGGGTCCGGATCCTCTAATATGCCGTTTCAGATGCATAGTAAAAGAATTTTAACAAAAAGAATGTACTTTCAAGTTATAAAATTATGTGTTTACGTAAATAATTTTTCTACCAATGTGAATCTTGTTTGATAGATTTTATTGAGATATTTTAAACAATGCAAAAACAATCGAAAAATTATTTTTCATTTTCATAATATGTGAGTTCAAAATTACCTATTTTATGAAAAGGAAGGTTTAAAAAGAAAGAGGAACGGAGCCTAAGACCATATTTTGCAAGGGATAGAAAAGCCTATTCTCAGGGCGGCAAAATATTATGAAAAAATTCAAACCATTATTGTCGAGATTTGAACCGTTAGATCCCGTTTGAATTAAGAACCCAAGATGAGTCATTTATTGTATACGAATTAAGACTTCGTTTTGGAATGGACAAAAAAACCATTTATTCTACAAGAATTAAGACCTTGACGCGATAAGTCTAAATCGCGGCACGATACTATTTGTTGAGTTTGATTATCGATTTCTTTCAAAATGAGGACCCGATGATATGATCCATCTATCTAAGATAAGACCTCATTTTGGAATGGATCCAAAAGTTAGCGCGATAAGAAAGTATCAACAAATTCAGACCACTAATCACATAGGTTGTTTCCACGGGTCAATCTCGTTCAAAATGAGGACCCGAGATGATCAGGCAAATGTATTGAGAGAGAGAGAGAGAGAGAGAGAGAGAGAGAGAGAAGGGGGTAGACAAGAGGAGGGTGGTACCGGTGAGAAGGGGAGACGCGGAGGCCTAGGATGTAGGCGAGTTTGGTGTAGACAGGAAGGGCTTTGTTAGCGGGAAGATCGCGGCCGTCGTTTCCAACCCTGGGGAGCTTCTTGCCGCAAGTAACGGTCTTGATGCAGCCTCTAATCATCCCAACTATTTCTCTCTCCTCCACACCATCTTTACTTACCGTCACCGTCTCGGCCACCTGTGACGAAGATGAACCAAATAAACACGGTAAAAATGGCCCGTAAGGCCGTAACCACATAACATTGGAACCCTCAAAAGAGAGGAGAAAAAAACGTGGGCAGTTTGGTAGTGTGTACCAGCATGTGGTAGGAAGGAGAGTGACGAACTCTGCAGATAGGGTCACCCAACAGGTCGGTGAACAGAGAGAGTTTTCCGCTGGGTCCTACTTCACACCTCCTCTCTAACTCCTCCACTTCTCCACAGTCTTTTCTCGCATCGAACGGTCTCACCACCAGAACTGCCACCGCTCCACCGCCCTCCACCACCATATTTTCAATACACTGAGAGTTCCAACAAAAAAAAACAGGGTACTCAAGCGAATAACGGAACAGAGGAGCCGAAAAGGGAGAACCGAAGTTAAAACGCGCGCTTGCTGCTTGCTGCGTAGAGGGTTGTTTATGTAGGAAGAGGAGCGAAGGGTCAAAGGAAACAAAATATCCGCCCTTTCACGGAATATGTTTAGCAAGGAAAGCAGAGAAAAAGACTCCGAAATTTCAGAAGCAGAGAGAGAGAGAGAGAGAGAATGGACCGTTTTAATCTTGTGGCTGTTTCCTCACCATTCCATAAGCGCAAGTAGGGGGTCCGTTAAATAGAAGATTTTTCGGGCCTTTTCTTTTATTTTTTTTACTACTCGTATTTCTTCCCCTGGATTTTATTTTGAAACACTTTTACGGTGGTGGTAATAGGAATAATTAATCATCACAAAAAGAAGATGAAATGGCGGCTGTGGCTGCGCGCAGTATCGGCGTTTGTTTTTTCCTCTTCTCTCTCTCTCTCTCTCTCTCTCTTAAATATGGATGGAATAGAGACAATTAATCATTTATTTCCTGAAAAGGAGGCGTTGCCATCATGACCCTCCGTTTGTAATCATTGTCAGCATCATCATCCACCATGCCATGTCATGCAATCCTCATGGCATGCTCATTTTTTTCAAATATGCTAAAAATACTAAATGGGCTTTTTTCTTTCATAAAATACAAGGGAAAAAAATTCATTTAGTACTTTAGGGTAATTCGTTTCCTTTTTGGAGTTTCTCCCCCGTCCCAATTTATTTTTAGAAATTTAAATTAAGGAAACATAATCATTAAACTTTTCAAACTTAAACTCTCCGAAAACACACTCATTGCCTATTTTGGCAAAATCTTTCTTCAAATCTTTTGGGAAATAATTTTGCCAATCCATTTTTTGTTACTACTCCCCTGAAAGTGTATTTTTGCACTAAAAATATACTTATAAGGGAGTGACGTTAACAAAAAAAAGGGAGTGGCAAAATCAGCAGCCAATCTTTTTTGCATTTGTTAGGTTAACGTCAAATTTTGGTGGATTATTGATTCGTCTTCTCGAACGGAATTGCAAAAGTAAAAAATAACCGATCGAAACTTATGGAGTGATTTTTTAACTAAAGACAAAAAAAATAAACCAAAAAGACTTAATTTTTTGTTTATTTTTGTCTTTATTTTAAAAAATAGTTTGGAACATATTTTTTAACCTTTTCGATACATGACGTCGAGACAAATCAATAATACACAAAAAAAAAAAATATATATTGACGCAGAACTATCAAAAGCAAAAAAAAATTAAATAACGAAAAATAAATAAGCCAATTGCCTTATTTTGCAAAAATAGAAAGTTAAAATTAAGTTGTCACATCAATTAAAAGTAGAATAGAAAAAATAGAATTTCATACGGGTTTGTCCCATAACTTTTCCAAATGGACAAATATTATTGGGACATATGAAAGTCGAAAAGTATGAAACATGTATTAAGATACTCACCAAATTAACTAGGACCTCCTCCGTCCAGGAAAAAGAATCACTCCGGATAAAACGTGCAATTTTTGAATAAAAAAGTCACTTCCGTGCATAATATTCTAAATTTCTTTGCACCAAATTTAGTAACTAATTGATACTTTTTATACGGTGAAAAGAAATTTAAAAAACTAATGCACAGAAAATATTTTATTTTTTATCCTAAAATTCACGTCTTTTCCTAGTGGTCGTCTTTGTAGGAAAATAGATGACGTTACAAGAACACATTACCTCTGTCTCAATATGTTTATACACTTATAGAATTTTGCATGTCCAGAAGCAGAAATACTTGTCCATTTCACTTTTGGATGAATCAAATTCTCTTTTTGCCTTTGTTTTATAGTAACTTTGCAAAAAATTTGCTACACGGTAAATGATAAAAAAAAAAAATTGCACATGTCTAGGTGCAATCGTTGTTTTCCCTTAAAAAATTGCAAAATACTGAAAAATGATTGTTTGATTAACCCCATTCCATTCAATTTCTCTGGTGGTATTATGGCAAACTTTTTGGTGACTTTTTGTCACGGTTTTTATTAATTATGTTCTTCTAATTTCTATTAGATTTGAATATCATTTTTGCAGGAAGAATCGAAAAAGTGTATAAGAATCAAGAAAGTTGGAAAGTTCATATAAGATGACAAATAGACAATGAAAGACTGATCTTTTGGGAAAGACGGTCTTTTTTTATTTTGTTATTCGTTAATCTTAATTCACTATATCCTAGGCGATTTGGAGAGATGGATGGATGCTTATTGGAATCGAATCTTGTTTATGTGCATGAGAGTATAAGGGAGGCATCAACCGTATTCCACTCCACTGGTAGAAAGACGGTCTTTAAATGGAGTACTTTTTTGGTACTCTTTAGTGGACTTTAGGCCCCGTTTGATAACAGGTTTGAGACTTGGGATTGGAGTACTAATCCCATGGGAGTATTAATACTCTGTTTGGTAACAAAAAAAGGGTCCGGACTATTAGTTCAATGGGATGTCCAATCCGGCCTTTAGGAGGTATTAGCAATACCCTGTGGAACTTGGTATTAATAGTCCAATCCCAACTCCTTCTCATTACCAATATCTTCTCATTATTAATTTCTTCTATTAATCCAATCCCATAATTTAATTTCATCTCAAACAAATATGATATTAATAATCTCATCATTTAATCTCATCCCAAACAAATATACTCATTATCAATCTCTTCTCATTACTAATCTCAATCCTAATATCATCTCCTTACGAATCTCGTCCATCTATCACTATTATCAAACGAGCCCTATAAATTTTGACTTTATTTTTTAACTTTTTTCATTGATCCGAACGATGATATAAAAAAACGGAGGGGAACCATCTGTTTACCCCACCCACCCCACAAACGAAATGATTTTCTGCTGTCGATTTGTCTGACCAGTGGGTTTTATCGCACCAGTACTAAGGCCCGTTCCGAAAACGAAATAAAGTACTTATTTTTTAATAAGGTAATTTTAAGTTAAAAAATTATGTGTTTATATAAATAATTTATCTATCAATATGGATCTTGTCTGATAGATCTTATTGATATCTTTTATACGGTGTAAAAAAAATTAAAAAATTATTTTTCATTTACATTATCTTTGAGTTTGAAAATGTGAAATATGTACTTAGTTTTTAAGAAGGTGTTCTGGAACGGGCTAAACGAGATGAATGAAGGAAAGTGTAAAGGTGCCTAGGCCTTCCCTTTGCGGAAAGTTTATGTGTACATATATTTATGTACATACATCACGTACATACATATTTTAGATCTGTCTCAGATCTTACAAAAATGATCTGTGTCGCTTATTTTGTTCAAAATGGTTAAATTATGGTCCCTGTAAAAAATGAACTTCACCCGATATCGGTAAAGTCGTTTACGAAACATCCACTTTTGCTACAAAATCCAGGCCTGGGTTCTGTAGCAAAAGTGGATGTTTCGTAAACATCTTTACCGATATTGGATTGAGTTAATTTGTTACAATGACTTTAAAAAAATTATTTTGAACAAATTGAGCGGCTCGAATATTTTTTGTAGGACTCGAGACGGGTCTAAATTGCGTGTATACGCGGCATATGTACATGAATGTATGTACCTATAGCAGCACTCCTTCCTTTGATTGATGATCAGCGTCGGTAGATTATGACTGCATATGGGTATCCATTAGATGTAAATGCAATGGCGGAGCCAGAATTTATAATCGGGAGGGGCCGGTTTAATAAACATATATTTTTTCTAGGAACACATACTTATTATATCATAGAGTTTTGGCTTTTCAATACATTACATATACATTGAAATGATTCTAGCCTGATGCAGTTGAAGTATACCAATCATTTTATTTTTTTCTTTAGGCTACTTTAACATTCACGTGCTTATTTTTTATTTATGAAAGAAATTGAGAAATGAGATTGAGTTAATTTTTTACAAGGACTGTAAAAAAATTATTTTGAACAAATTGAGCGGCTCGGATCTTTTTTATAGGACTCGAGACGGGTCTAAAGTGCGTGTATACGCGGCATATGTGCAGGAATGTATGTACCTATAGAAGCACTCCTTCCTTTGATGTGATGATCAGCGTCGGTAGATTATGACTGGTATCCATTTGGTGAACACTAAAATGCAGTGACAGAGTTAGAATTTTTAATCGGGAGGGGCCGGTTTAATGGATATATATTTTTTCTAGGAACACATACTTATTATATCATTGAGTTTTGGCTTTTCAATACATTACATATGTACGTTGAAATGATTCTAGCCTGATGCAATTGAAGTATACCAATCATTTTATTTTTTTCTTTAGGCTACTTTAACATTCACGTGCTTATTTTTTATTTATGAAAGAAATTGAGAAATCAGAATGTAAAGTAACCGATTTTTACCGAATCAAACTAAAATTATTAAGATTATAAGTAATTATACACGAATAATTATCAATAATATTCAAAATCTTTACATAAAAAATAAAAAAAATTGTGAAACTTATATGGTTCCGCCATTGACTAAATGTACACGGCATTGTATGAGACCTATATCGGACTTCCACACAAATGATCAGAACCGTTCAATTAGTTTAAAATAACTTATAAGACTTCTTGTGAAAATGAGCTCAATTGGACATGGGTAAGGAGTTGATCAATATTTCGTTTAGTTTCCTAACAGAAAATTAAACAAAGAACAATCAAGATCTTACTGATAACAGACTCAGGTAATTTTTTTATAGGAATCTATAAAAAAAAAAAAATACGAAAATTGAGCGGTTTCAACAATTTCTGCGGGACTCTGAAGCAAATACCACACAATGCGAGGTGCATTGCAGACTGGTACCGACGTGATACCCGCTCGCACCCAAAAAATTCTCTGATGAAGCCCATTTAGACACCACCCAATGTGCCCGCTTGATTTGCATCCGGCGACCAGACTAGAACATGCATTGTGAGCAACATTTAGGCCTCGTTTCGGATTTGATTCTTAAAAAATAAGTACTTATTTGCAACTTTCTAGCTTAAAAATAGTAGGCTTACTGAAATAAAAAAAATATGCAATATGGATCTTATTTGATAGATTTCGATGATAGCTATCAAATCCTCCAAAAAAAATTAATGTCATGTTTGAATGAGTTTTTGAGAATTTTTTTATGAGAGTGATGATTGGAAGTAGGGGTAATGAATGGAGAGAGATATAGAAAGAAATTAGAGTAATAATTGGAGATATGGGTAATGAGTGGAGAGTAATGATTGGAAGTAGGGCTAATGAGTAATTTTTGAATTGGAATTTTTTTCCCAAATCTTGATCCAAACAAGGCATAAAAAATTATTTTTGTAAGTCCATTATTTTTAACCTTGAAAATATGTCTTTATTTTTTAATACTTTTTTGAAAAAGCAGAACAGGGCCTTAATTTAGTAATAGAATCTGTAGCAGAATCTCCAGATTAATCATAATCACAAAGCTATAAGAGCATCCGCATGTGGCTCTTTAAAATACCTCTCTAAACTAAAGTAAAGAGCAAAAACAAGGAAATGGACAAAAAGTGCCTTGCACCCGCCTCTATTCCTTCCTCTCCACTTTGCAAAATGAGTAGCCTTGCTACAGTGACTCTTGAAAACAAAAGAGTCACTGGTCAACCTTTAAACCATATTTTAATGTTTTTGTTTCAAAGGTCTTGTTTGAGTCACAACACTCAAAAAAAATTACTCCATAAGTGTTCCAATTTTGAATTTGTTTGAACAAGTGCAAAAATTTTATTTTTTTAAATAATTTTATCCTAAAGGGTCATAATTAATTTTTGATTCTAAGGTTCTCATATGAGAGCCCTAAAGACTGCGTTCACACTTGTCTCTCTTAAGGCTTTTATATGAAAATAATAATTATAACCCTTTAGGATAGAATGAACAGAAAAATAAAATCTTCGTACCAGTTCAAAGTGGATTGAAAATTAGAGTACTTAAGAAATATGATTAAAAAATTAAGTGCTTCAATTTTCAATCCACTTTAAACTGGTACGAAAATTTTATTTTTCTAATTATTTTATTCTAAAGGATCATAATTAATTTTTAATTCTATGGCTCTCATGTACGAGCCCTAAAATAATCATAGAAACAAATGAAGAGCAAATACTTAATTATGAGAGAAATGTGAAAATAAATAAAGGAAATACAAAAGTATGAATATTTCATTGAGTAGAGAGTGAGAGTAAGAATCTGATGCAGTGGACATTTTAAAAGTGATGAGTAGCTAAAGTAATAAAGTAAAATTTTAAGGTGTAATTTGATCCAAAATCTAAATAGGCTAATGCGGATGCTCTAATAAACAGGTATATCTGTTTATACTTAAATCCAAAATCTAGAATCTGCAGTAGAATCTAAGGCTAGAATTTAAAATATGTATCCACATTAAATCGCAAACGCACCAATGATGGCGCAACTTAACTGTTGGGAAAAATACAGTTGGCAAAACAGGAATTCAATTTCATCGATAATACAAACTGCAATTACAAAACACATAAACAAAATATAACACATAAAGCGAACCCAATCATGCATTTCACACAAATTCATTAAAACATATCCGCCGCCTACTAAGGGTGTTGAGGTTGCACCGGCATCTGTCTTCCAAGATAATTCGTCTAGAACCACAGCCTACAAAATACTACCGTAAGTTCCATTGGCGAACTGAACTTCGTCTCTCTCTCACTCTCACACACACACAAGAACAATATTACAATTACAACTTTATGGAATTCTTGAAGTGATGTAGAAGAGGAAAACGAGATTGTCCGATGTTATAACAAAAGAGGTTAGTACTATTCAAAAGCTGTACACCAGGAATTGAAATCTGAAACCGCTCAAAATGAATTTCAGCGTTAAACCTATTTTCATGGGGTGAAAATTAGAAAGTAGCCGCACCATCGATCGCATGTCCAGATTGACTGCACCAAAGACGAGACCTATCGGTTAATTCGGGAGATCCACCACATGTCCCGATTTCTTTCACCAAATTCTGAAAAAAAATTCCCACAGCAACGTGAAATGTCAAACGGTTTTGATATTGACTGAGCATGTAAGAAATTGGACACTTTGCCAGTAATAGTTTATCATTAAAAAATAGCCAAACATTGTATTAATTGATTTCTTCATTTCTTTCACACATAACTTTAGCGTAACTCATGAATACGACACTTTATAATGAATAAATATTTTCTCAATTTTGTCGATCAATATTCTCTTTTAAATTATTTTGATACTTTATGATGATCGAGAATAAGGTCAGGAAGAAGATGAGTGAGCTTCAAAGCACTCAACAAAGCGCGAGGAGCCCACTCTTTGTAATGGAGGAAAGTGAAATGTACCATTTATCGAGTTTTTAATAAAATTTTGTTGCTTATAAAAAAAAAACGAGAGATTGATCGAGAACTAGTGCGAAAGTCTTGTGAAGTTAGAACTGAAGTTTCATCAGCAACTTATTCGATTGAGATATTATTGTTAACTTAATTGACTAAATAAAAACGAACTCATGATTGTAAAATAATTACTCCATTGTCCGGATTTAATAGTTCTTTTTGAGAGTTCGTGCCACTTTTCAATTGATTATATCTTGTAATTTATTAATTTATAATGTTTTATGTAATTTTAAAAACATCGTATTATAGAATTAATCGAGATCTATCAAACAAGATCCATATTGGATGTAAAATTCATTATTAATTTAAAGATATAACTCATTTTTTATCCGGTTAAAATTGAACGAGAAACTATTAAATCCGGACGAAAAGAGTAGTTGTTTAGGGTTTTAAAAAACATTTGTTGGGTCCATCGCAACATTTCACGGAGCCTGCGAGTTGGGATTTTTTCCCCTTCCAACTTCCAATTTTCAACACAAGCAAAGTACTACTTAATTATGATTTTGGGAACATCATGATATGGATTGATTTTGGGAAGGGAACTTTACAAACAAATCATTCTTTGTGATTAAGTCAATCATAGTGACTTTGACGCAGCGGAATTTACAAGAGACTGGTTAGTATATTAGTCCAAACGAGATAAATAACTCGAGTCCACGAGCAAATCTTGCGCACAAGGAAAAGAGAGAGAAACTCTAAAATATTATTGATAAAAGTCGAATGAAAACATTAGGTTACAATTCTTTTATATGGTGTAACCCGAAACCCTAATAATTAAAGCCGAAAAATAAAAAGTCTCATAATTTGGGGAAACTCCTAAAATTGAAAACGGAAAAGAAAAATAGGACTTTCAAGTAACAAGAAATTACGGTCTAAGAGTTAACGAATTAAAAGTTTCCTAAAACGGCAAAAATATCAAATTGAAGGGCTAAACGAATGAATTGGGCCGAAATCCACCGTGCATCGTGTGTATTGACCGAGTGCGAAAATAAGTCAGCCTACCAAGTTTGGGCCTATTCTGAGCTCGTCCGAAATTTGCTAAATCGGGTAATTGAAATTAAACATCGTTGGGACTTCCGGGGCTTCATCCGGTCCAACTGATCATGGAATTGGGGCTCCACGTGTTTTACATCAGCCTTAGGAATTGGCTCGGTGATCAAAACCTGTGAGTTGGGAGTTTGCTCCTTGTTTAGGTTTTAAGGCCCCGTTCTGGTAATGTTCTTATTTTCTGTTTTACGAGACAGATCATTCTTTCATCACCTTTAATTCCAAAAATAAGTACTTATTTTTCTTAGCGAAACAGGAAGTTCAAAATTTCTCAGGTGCTATTGTAGGTCAACTCATACGAATTTTTTTCTTCTGACTTTAATTGGAGTCCCCGACTAGTGGATGGTGGAATCAATCCCTTGAGAATTATAGTCCAAATATGCATAAGCGATTAAAAAAAAGTGTCAATCATCGTGACAATAATTCTGAAAGAAATAAGGTTGAAAACTACCTTGCCACATCGTTAATGAATAGAATAATCTGCATAGAGGAGGTTATTAATTTTGTTAGATAATTATATTGCATTCCTTCACTATTGTTTTGAGCAAAATGATCGGTTCCGTTCATTTTGTAGAGTTCGGCGAGAACCTTAATCATATCAAAAATCGTGTTCATCGGATTTTAGAAGATACATGATCGGCACACGTGAAAATTGAAAAAAAAAACACCAAAACTAGGTTCAAAAAACACATTGAATCATAACCCAATTTTGGTTTTTCTGCAATTTTCACATGTGTCGATCATGTATCTACTAAAATTCGATGAACACGATTTTTGGTATGATCAGGGTTTTTGATGAACTCTACAAAATGAACGGAGCCGATCATTCAAATTTGATCGGAAAATTGCCAAAAAATTAGAAACAGACCGGACGGGGAAACCAACATCCTTGGTATTATCGGTATACATAAAAGTTTGTCTCCATCTTTATGGAGATTGTTTTTGGCTGCTGATTTGTCACTCCCTTTTTTATCAACACCACTCCCCTGCAAGTGTATTTTTGTCAAAAATGCACTTGCAGGAGGGTGTTGTTAACAAAAAATGGAGTAGCAAAATCATTTCCCTTGTTTTTTTAGACTTTCCCCACATATGGGGCCTTTTTGGTCTTAAATAGAAGGGAGACTTAGCCAAAAATCTCTCATATTTATATTTTTTGAGCTTAAGGACAAGCACCTTTTGCAATCAAACATGTCACGCCATCAATTTTCAACATAATTAAATAACTTTTTCGATAAATAATCCACACATACGGCTATTAATATCCAAAATGAGCTTTCCCACCTGTTTAATTACAAACAAAGTCCCCAAGTTTAAAAGAAATATATCCTTGGCACCGAGGCCCAAATTAAATTAAAATACAAGTACGGAACGTTTTAGAGTATTACAAACCCTTGTCAAAAGATAGTTCAAGTGTAAAATTAGTTATAAAGTCATCTTAAATCAAAAGTAAGTCTATTACAAAGATGAGTTAGTAACTATGTCCAATTAGCTTCCAAAAATCTTCATTTCCAACTACGTCATGTCATGTAGTCTATTGCCCCACGTTCGAACCTGAAAAGAAGAATTTTGCTGAGCTACACTAGCCTAGTAGGAAATTCTCTACAAAATCTACATGCAATGAGATAATAAGCATGAAAAATGCGTATCCAATTAAACGTCAAATCCAAATAATGCACATCAACCCTCTTTTGCAAATGTTACAACAATTCCCAATTACAAACACATACGTACACACACACACGCCCACACTTCTTCCAACGAATTTCCACCTCTTGCGAGATTGTGTTTCCACCTCTTGCGTCACAATAAACTGCACCCCTTGCGTCACACTAAATTTCCCATTCACTTCACAACAACAACAACCACACTTACGTCACAATTGATACCAATACCATAACTCATTCCACACACACACCGACATTATCCAATACGACACATGTAGCTCATGGACCATGACATTCGTTACCTCAAAACCACTATCAATGAATATGCAATCCTCAAGCCATATGACATTCTATTCGACCACATAAAGCAAGTAAACACCAAAATCACACATAATCACCACAAAACATGTAGAGAAAGAGAGAAATTCCTACCGAAGTGGATTTTGAGCAAAACCCTATGTCTACCAAGAGCTAAACGCTTGAATCCTCCAAAAACGAGCTCCACCCAAGCTTAGATACAAGATCTAGAGTGATTACAACCCAAAAACATGATAAACAATCAAAGATCAACAAGTGATTAAGAGGAGAGAGAGAAAAACGTGGGTGAGAGCCCCAAGAAGAGAGTGAGAATACAAAACTTACCCCTTGTTCTCCAAATGCAAGATTCAAGTGATTTTGATGTTGGAAACCCTTGGATCTTGAAGATTTAAGATTGAAATCAAGAATCTTTGGTGAGATTGGGGTGGGGTGGGTAAGAGAGGGTTTTGAGATCTGATTTCGTGGCATTTGGGGGTGAGAAATGACAAAAAAGATATTTATAGTGGTCCAAAAAACGTGCTGAAAATTGCAGAAAAATGCAGCGGGTACCAGTACTGGGCGACTCCCGGTACCGGCACTGGGCGACTCCCGGTACCGGTAATGGAGCCTTCAAAATGTCAATTTGATCAATGTCTGGACAGTGGGTACCCGTACTGGGCAACAGCCAGTACCGGTACTGGCTAGGTAGAAATGAGAAATTTTGGACGGACACCGATTTGAACCCAACTTGATACCAACATTCCCAAACAATATTACAACATCAAAACTAATATTTTACTATACTCCGAGAGTCCAATACACAACCAAATACGTATATTCATACACTCCCACAAACATACATACAATTTTACTAATAATATGACTCTTTTACGCATTAAACGATATCCGAAATTCAAATAAATTCGCAAGTCTCTACAAAACATAAGGACAAATGTGCCTATGAAAGTGCCTAAAACCTTAGAGTACCCTATAAAAGTGTTTAAAATCCTAGGGTATCCTATGAAAGTGCCTAAAACCCTAAAGTACTCTATGAAAGTGCCTACACCACTAAAATCCTATAATAGGAAAGTGCATCCTAAAACCCTGTGGAAGTGCTTAAACTTGTTTTGGCCTTATGGTTAAAAAACTCAAAAAGTTGAAGAACCTCCACTAAAAACTATTTTGCTGGAGTCCTTCCCCTAAATGAAAACTATTTTACCGTCTTTATGGCTAATTTTTCCTAAATGGAATACTCGGTTAATTGATTTCCATTTAGGTTTGATTAGAGAAATATTTGCATGTGCTAAACCCAAACACAAAATAAACGGTTCTGATCAATTTATGTGGGCCAGAATCAGGCCCATTTGTCTGTTACTGCCAATTCTTTTTAATCTAACAAGGCTAGAGTAAACACTTTTAGGTGTACAGTCTGCAATTCGTATTTTGAGCCACAAAATTTCGTAATTGAACACCAAAAAGTTTGTATGTTGAACCACAAAAATTCATAAATACACCACAAAAAAATCGTAAATAACACCCAAAAAAATTGTATCTTTAAGCCGTCTTTTTTACCAAAAAATTCATAAACAACACCACATAAATCGAAAAAGTAACCACATAAATTTGTAAAAGTTAATTTTTATTTGACCACAAAATGTCATTATAGGAACCACAAAAATTCAAAAAGGAGTCACAAAAATTTGTAAAAATAAACTACTACAAACCTCATATATCGAGCCACAAAAATTCGCAAAAAGAGTCACAAAAGTTCGTATGGGGTGTACAGTACACACGACAAAGGTGTGTGTACTGGAGTTTTGTCATTTTTAATTTCCTAATAAAATATTTAGGTTCTTACTTTGTCCCAAAACTTTCAATTGCTCGTATTTTGTCTCTCAACTATCAAATTTAAATGTATGGAGTCCAAAGGACATTCTGGACAAATTTGGACACATTGTTGAATAGGTTTAAACCCCTGTCAAATACATGGAATACATGGCGCCACCTACTCCACTTGCCATATTTAGTTTACTTACGATAAAAAATCTTGCGACGCGGGAAAGGATATGCATGGTAATGACGACATGCATAAGTGTAAATGATAAAACTCGCTCTCTTCAAACCGCTTTGTGATTGACAATTTAACCATTCTCAAAAGGGAAAATTTCAAAATGGCACCTGAACTTTGCACCAAATGTCACAGAGACACCTGAACTTAAGTTTATTTCAATTAAACGCCTGTACTAACAAAATTTCCAAATTTAGAGCCCCGCCGTTATACTCCGTCCAAAAAATTACTGACACGACATCTCTTACCCATTTAAGTGGCCCCATTGCACATGTTTCCAACAGGGAATGATGCACCCAAGCCAAACCCCTCACTTTACCTCACGTTTGGAGGGAAAATGACCTTAACCTAATTGATGTCCCTCCATTTCTCTCTCTAGAAGTCTTACTATTGTTCCACCATCTCTCTCAAAAGTGATGAGTTTCTCTTGGTTGCAACGTCTCCTATTGGAAACATGTGCAATGGGGCAATTTAAACGGGTTAAAGATGCCGTGTTAGTAATTTTTTGGACAGAGTATAACGGATGGGGTCTAAATTTGGGAATTTTGCTAGTACAAGTGTTTAATTGAAATAAACTTAAATTCAGGTGTCTCTGTGACATTTGGTACAAAGTTCAGGTGCCATTTTGAAATTTTCCCTTCTCAAAATCATGATAACATCAACAATGCGCGCCTTTTAGGAAATTTAAGCGTTGGCAATGAACAGATGTACTTACAAATGGAATTGGGGGATGGTGCTGTGCAGTGGTATGCGCAGTACCGTGCGACACACTTTTGAGCCGTCTGATCGTGCATCCGACGGCTCGGATTTCATCTCGGCAATGTACAACTCTCAATCGTTGGTTACTGAGATGAGATCCGAGCCATCGGATGCACAATCTGACCGTTCGGAGGTGCGCAGCACGGTGCTACGCACACCACTGCACAACACCAACCTGAAGTTCTTACAAATGCTACATTGAAATGATTCAAAGGTGCGAGAGCCCCCAAAAAAAACAAAAAAAAAAAAATTAGATGACGGTTATTGCACGTTTGCACCACAAAGATGATTAGGAATCAAAAATTAGTTTTTGGTCATAATATTTTATTTGTTAGATTTTGAAACGAATCAATAAATCACATATAAATGGAGAAACTATTAAATGTCCATAAAAATATAAAATTATTTAAGAAAAATGCTATAATAATGAAGTTTATGCCAAAAGTGCATAGAACTTACTGTTTCAGCGTAGAAGGAAAAAGTTGTGCCTTTCAAATGAATAATGTTCAAAGTAGATAGATGTGGGGTATTAGTCGCATATTCGCTCAGCACTGGGAGAATTTTTTGGTGTAGAATATAAAGTGAGATGGAAAGAATTCAAGTCATGGGGAGATAAATTCTTTCTTTTTTTTTTTCTTGCTTATCATTATAATCTGAACTTTTCACTTTTAGGCTCCGTTCAGTTATCGGGAATGATGTGTGGAAATTAATTCCCAATAAAAGTGAAGTGAGGTGAAATAAAGGAAAATAAATTTTATTTTCCTATGTGAGGTTTCTTAACATAAATCTTGCAGGAAAACAAGAATTCCTTCATTTTGGCAAGACCTATTTTGCAGGAAAAGTTGAAGCTGTGAATTCAACAACTTTTTTGGTAACTAAACACGCAGAAAACTACAAAAAAAAAATTGATTTTTTCATCATTTCTGTGCAACTGAACAAGGCATTAGGCAATCCTAAGATTCATGTACTACTCTCTTGTTTATGTTACTTCAGCTAGACCATTGCTGTGATTTGGAATCAAACTGGATGGCTATAATTCTTGCGGCCCGTTTGGATGAAGGATTTGTTTTGGGTGGATTTGTAATGAGGGGGGATTTGAAGGTGGATATGTAATGAGGG
>JAOTQK010000023.1:8519885-8559948 GCA_025642025.1 Rhododendron ferrugineum
CCCTGTCGTTAACTAATACGGGAAGAGCCGGAGATGGAATCCGGCTACACCTCAAATCCGGCTACACATTTCGCACAACCAAACACTGGAGAAATAGGAGAGGGGGAGAACAAGTCAGGGGGATTGGCAAATTCGGGGACAAATCCCTCATCCAAACAGGCCCTTGGAGTGCCGAAATCTCCTTTCAAAAATTAAATTATGGATCAAAATCTCAGTAATTTGACTCTAAATTAATTATGACAAGTTAAACCCTGGCACCATCTTATAAACATGACGATTTGATAACTTTTGTTTTAATTCCTCCACTTGAGTTGTTTCCCAATCGCGTAAGTCTCTGCCAAAAGTCAGATTCCATCTTTCATCTCCAACACCACCCCACAACGCACTGACCACCTCCTCTTTTTGAGTAGAAATTAAATACAGACGAGGATACTCCTCTCTAAGGGTTGTTTCAGTTAGTAAATCTGAATTCGTCCGGTCGAGATTCAGTGTATTGGAAATGGTCCTTTGATAATCGGTTCTAGGTAAAATTAGTATACAATTAGTGGGAAAGCTCTGGCAAGGCACTCTAGAAGTCCGACGATGGAAGCTCTTTGGAAGAATCTTAGCCCCCCTAAGGTGGAAATCTTCGCTTGGATGGCTATTCAATCCAAGGTGGCTACAAGATCTGTGTTATTGGACATGAATTTGATTCTAGAGGGACAATCTTTCATTTGCCCGTTCTGTGCTTCGCAATTGGAAACACCCCAACACTTGTTTTTGCATTGCCAATTCTCTTGGGATGTTTGGTCGCAAATTCTGGATTGGTGGCATATGAGATGGGTGTCCCACATTGCTTAGGAGTGGAATGGGTGATCACTTAATAACATATGGGACCTCTCCACTCATTGCCAATGAGTGGAGAAGTCTCATATGTTATTAAGTGATCACTCATTCCATTCCTAAGCAATGTGGGACTTTATATCTTAACATCCCCCTCACGTGCAGCCGCGTTTGAGGTCTGTCACGTGTGGCCACTTTTTGCGTCCTATCATCGTGCAGCCTTTTTGTTGGTCTGTCATCGTGGGGTGTGGATTGTAAATTTTTAAAATATGGGGTGGAACGGGCCCCGCTCTGATACCATGTAGAAACTTTATGTTCATCTCAAAATCAATTGACAATGAGTGGAGAGGTCTCATATGTTATTAAGTGATCACCCATTCCACTCTTAAGCAATGTGGGACTTTATATCTTAACAGTCCTGCATCTTTGGAATCTCATTTCATATGATGGATGGACAATAGGTTCAGGAATTTGGAGAAACACTTGTGGGAAGCTACATTCTTTGCTACGATGTGGTCTTTGTGGTTGATGAGAAATGATTATGTGTTCAACAATGCATCAGCGAGAGCTGGGGAGCAGATTAAAACTAGAGTTGCTATGTGGATAAAGGTAAAATTCGACATTAAGGTGTACACAGTGGAGGAATTTAAGGTTTTTCTGGATGGAATTAGATTGTTGAAATTGTAATGTGTTTTTGTGGTTGAGGCGTGATCAATCCAACTCTCTGTTGGAGGGCATTGTAAGGTTTATTGTTTTTCTCTTTCTTTTTGCTTAAACGAGTAAGTATTGTTTTCTTACTTTGTTTGAGCCCACTCGATGTATCCCTTCGAGTTGTTATAAAAAGTTTTGTTTTGCCGAGCAAAAAAAACTAGACAGACGATGATAATAATTCAGCATACTAATTACCAAAGAAAAATCATTAATTGAGCACATGATTCGCGCGATATTTATGGCTCATGTTTCCTCTGCATGTCCAAGTTTCATAGTAGAATTTATTCGATGGAGCACAAACCGATTAGGTCGATGAAATGACCAAAAAACTCAAAGATCTTCAACATCTCAATACATTTGTCTAAAGCCAGCCTATTTGCTAGGGGAGTTGTTAAGAGAGAGGGAGACAGAGGAAATACGATGAGTTCTAGCAGGACCACAAAGGTTTGCTTGAAAGTCGAAATCAACTGCCAATGCACGATAACGGTAAAATTATAATGTCGCCGTATTAATAAACACTGACCTAGCAAACAAGAAGAATATATATAGATCCTCGAACAACACCATGTCTATAATTAAGTTTAAAACCTTGATGAAATGAACATGGAGAAAGAACACAATTGGAGACAAATGATATTAGACAAATGCCTTGGGATGTGATCGTGGTAGCTAGCTAGCTAGGGATCTTGTTTTTGGTCTTGTCCGTAGTCTAGCTATCTCATGGATGCATGGTCCGTACGCTTCCTTCTGCACCAAATCATATATTCTACTCCTAGCCTTGACTAGACCCGACAATTGAACCACTACTGGCATTGTTATGTCTCATTACCATGCAATGTCCCTAGCTTCTTGGACATCACATGGAAAACCCTAGCTAATTGTGGTGAAGAAAACTTGGAATTTTTTTCAAACTGTACGCTTTGCTATCCACCGTTCGTTATGGAGGAGTATATATAATGCCAACCAAGTTAAAATTTGATACACGTTTTACGTATATCAATACACATTTACAAATATCAATATGTTTACGTTTTTCTTTTTCACCGTGTCGATACATCTTTTGACACATTATATATGCATGCCATATTTTCCTTTGTGTGATGAGTCTGTAAGCTACTTAGCTAGCTAGTTTACTATTTGCGGTGTGTATTAATGTTTCTAGAGGAGTCCTACGTAAAAATTAAAATAAAAGGCCTGTCTTGTAGAGGCTACACCTTCATGCGTTTTAGTATTTAATTTTAGGTGTAATGACCTTTTTAATTGCCTTGCTATAACCACCGGGTAGCAAGGTTGTTAATGAATCTTTTTTAAAATTGGTTTAGACAGTTGGAAAGTATATTTTGAACAAAGTTGACCCCCAAAAATATTTGTACTAGAATTTGCCAGTAGGTAGTGTGGCTCGAGACATAATAATATATAATAGAGGATGTACTTAGTAAAATCAATCTCTCTCTCTCTCTCTCACACACATTCTGTATTCGCAAAAAAAGTCTTGGGAACGGTCCGAACGGACGAGAAGTGCACCGATCGTGCACAGATTAGCACGCGGGCCCACTTTCGGTATCACGCAAATTATTTGAACCGTTTATTAATTCAAAAATATTTTTCCGAGTGGCAAGGAGAAAAATCAGCCAACGATATTTACCGAAAGTGTTTGATCCAAATTTTTATTTAGAATACAGGATCAAGCACTTGCAGCTATTTGATTGAGCTGATTTTTCTCGAAACCGTTCGAAAAAATATTTTAAAATTAATAAATGATTTGAATCATTTGTGCGAGACACAAAAGTGGGCCATGCGTGCCGAACGGCGTGTGAATGTATGACTAGGACAGGTCCACCTGGGTCTTTTGTCATGTGAGACCACAATTTGACCCAGCAAAACGGATAGAAAAATGTTACATTAACATGCATATATTTATGTATATGTACGTGTGTGTGTGTTATACTATTCTTGTATCACATCATACTACAGTATAAAATTACTGTATCAAAATGTACTACAAAAGGATTCCATTTCCATGCAGAGAGAGAGTCTGCAGACCATTGTTTCCTTCTCGTTGCATGAATTTCGGGTCGGTGACCAAATCAAAAGGCATGCTAGCTTTGACCATTTAATTTAGGGATTTCGTACGGGCCATGCACTAAAACTATAACGACCAAAACATATTGACCTATGCGAATAGTATTATTTCTTAATTAGCAGTTTTTTTTTTTTTTTTTTTTAACTATAGGATTTGAGAGCTTTAGAAGATGAACCTGTTACCCAACTACCCCTGTTACTTTTAGGGTTGATGTAAGTAGTGTTTAGTTTGGTAAAGGAGAGAGAAAAGGGAGGAGACAAAAGATATATATATATATAGATATGAGAGAGAGAGATATGAGAGAGACTGGATTTGGTTTGTGGTACGTGAGGATCTAGTAGCAGAGCAGGGGGGGGGGGGGGAACGTATTTGGGAGCCGGGCCAGCTGGCTAAGGAGCTGTCATTTCTCAGTTTTGTTTCTCTTTCGTGTTTTTTGGATTTTGTCGTTGTTTTCTTGGATTTTCTGTATGCTAAGTGTCCGACACTAGGTTGCGGCCGTGGTTCGGCCATATCTCCATGTTCATGTGCGCTCTCTCTCTCTCTCTCTCTCCCACCTCGTTGAATGGAGTATGAGTTATGACCTTTCAGAGATCATCACGTTACAAATTTCCGAATTTGTCAAGATTCTTGTGAAACCAGAATTTGACTTGAAATACATATATTAATGCAAAAATCACGACACCACTCATTAATGTAGGTACATACCCTGTTCGATCTGTTATGATCAGGGGTTGCCTTGTACATCACTTTGGTTCGACCAACTCTGACCTTGCCTTATCAAAACCACCATACATATATACGTACGTATATATACGCCCAGCGTGGATTAATTGAAGCTGTAGAAACAAGCTTATAACAATGTTCATGCAAAACAAAAAAAAAAAAGAGAGAAAAACTCAGTTCTGCTTGGGCAAATGATCGGATCGGTAAATACTTGATCGATTCTACACCCGGTTTGCTCTTCAAAAGTCAGCTTATTTCTTGGGTATTTCAGCACCTTTCTTTTTTTTCCCCACACCTATAAAGTGGTGCTCTTTCTAGTGAAGCTTTGGAATAGTTCGGTTCTTTTTTTCTTGACAGTTTCTGAACCGACTTACGTGCATCTCAATTATTCTCCTCTCCGGTCCGATCCGATCAATCGCAAGGACATCCACACTAAATGAAATAGTTTGTTTTCTCATGAATCGATGTGAAGTTAGTTTGATTCGGACACCAATAATTATAGTGGAAAGAAAAGGTGGTAAAGTATTTGGTTTTGTCCTGTCAAAAGGGCGTAAAAAGGAGACAAGGAAGCATATATATATTGGAGCATGAATTTTGGGGTTTTTACATGTGCCATGTGTCCCTTAACCATCGAGCTTACCCCCCCCCCCCCCCCTTTTTTTTTTTTTTTTTCTTTTTTGAGCAAGTTGGAATTTCTTTTATAGGGCATCGCATGTGGAGTCGTGTATCATAAAATTTGGTCGTTCAACTGCTCACTGCATTTGTGAAACTACAGAGATTATTCAAACCGGTCTTACGTTTGCATTCTACTCCAAAAGTTACATAAATTCGCAAACCCTAAGTTATATATCATATAATCAAAAATTGGTGTAAACAGATTTAAATAGCGTCTATCATACGTTATGGGAATTGGACGTTTGGTATACATAGCAGATGAGTATTAGGCGTGGTCAAGTATGAATCGGTACGTATCGAAATGTTATGGGTTGGGCGCGCGGATGTGATTTTGATTATATTGATATATACTGAGGGTATTAATGATGCCTCAAAGCGTAAAACGTATACATGGCGGTGCATTATTTTCTATTAAATTTCAAATACAGCAACCGATTTAGTTGATTTATTCAGCATTTTCATTGTGGTTATATAGCATTTTAGATCATGAACAACCCATCTTCGTAAAATCTCGAAACCATTTCGTAATTTCTTTGATTTTATACCGCATTTGAATATAGTACATTGTTGCATGCCGTTATATATGGAGTAATTAATGATTTTCGCACTCACTTGTTCATATGGAAATTGGGGTATTTCTTCTTTGTCATCTTTAACCATCAATTCAGAATGTTGCACTGGAATTCATTTGTTCACCATCACACAGTACTTGAAACCAAAATATTGTTAGAAAGACAACACCAGTGTAGGGAATGGGAGATGTTTTTCAAAAAAAAAAAAAATATTAATCTTTATAAAGGATTACAAAGATTAAAAGGATCAAGGACATATCGGCAAAAAGCCACCCGAGACCTAAAAAAGGCAAGACGCCAACTGAA
The DNA here is from genome assembly GCA_025642025.1 of Rhododendron ferrugineum. Taxonomy (NCBI): domain Eukaryota; kingdom Viridiplantae; phylum Streptophyta; class Magnoliopsida; order Ericales; family Ericaceae; genus Rhododendron; species Rhododendron ferrugineum. The sequence goes on from JAOTQK010000023.1 coordinate 8,525,778, forward strand.
CACCTAAAACCCATAGAAATTAAGATGTTGCCAAGCATCTCTTTGTAGAGCGGTGCAGAGCGATCGATCCGGTCCCTCATCCCCAGTGTAGTGATGATAAGAAATTAAAAAAATGCCAAAAGAAAAAGAACATTTCAATTAATTCCTTTCTTATTTATCCACCAAGGACTGGCCCTGTTTTGTTCTTCTTCTGCGTGGGTACTGTGTGATATAATACACAGATTTTTTTATCTTGTAATAAAAAATATTCATGTTGAAATTTCTGGTTACGATAAGGTGATAGTAGTTAAGAACTTTTTACACAATGATATATTATAAAAGAATTTTTTACCGTGCTATATTCATGTTGAATAGTCGCCGTCATTGGTAGAAATTTCTAGCTACGTTACTCTCGATTTGCTGGTATAAAATTTCTGGTTACGCTACTCCCTACGAACGACTACGAACGCATCTTTTGCATGGATCGTTGTGTCCAAACCATTTTTGTTTTCAATTACTAGCATATAGATATCGGTACGCATATAGTAGTATGGGTATATTTGCGTCAAAATTAAGTATATGCAAAGTAGTCTTGAAACAAAATGACAAAAGGTACTGAAACTGAAAGTCATGGGGATGGGGACTCGTCTCGCGCGCCCGGATAAGAACAAATTCAGAATCTTGCTCCACGTGTCAAATATACGATCCATCAACATCATTCATCCATGCCATGCATGCATGATTCTTAAGTATTTGTATGTTGTCTGCTACCATTATGGAAATGCCCCATCCATCATGTGGATGTGAGAATTTTCATGACCCATAGATATATATAGCAACATGGTCTCAAGAAAAATGTGTGCATCTTTTTTTATAATTAGATGTCGGGTGTCGGGGTCAGTTTGCACGCACATCGACTAATTCCGAGATCTTAAAATTAACGACTAGTCAAACCATCGGTGACCCCATGACTTTGAAATGTTTGGCCTAAGCAAGATCCATAGCTTCAGAACCCCTGAATTCTTCTATATTTCATACAATCATTCTACCTCCACACTCACTTACAACCCGCACACACTATACCCCAGTGTGTGTGGGACCCACCCCTTTTGTGAGTATGAATGTATAAGTGGATGTGTAAATGAGTGTGGAGTTAGAATTTTCCTATTTCATAACAGTGTCTTCTTCTGGAGAAATTTTCCAGTGTCGGGTGGGCACGGGCCACGTGGTGCCGAGCACGCATCTTGGCCGTCCAAACGTATTTTGGACGGCTCAGATCTGTTTGGGCTTGAAGGGGTGTTATAGAAATTTTACACTAAAAAATTACCCAAACAAATCTGGACCGTCCAAACGTGTTTTGGACGGTCGAGATCATACTCGGCACCACGTGGCCGTGCCCACCCGGCACTGAAAAACTTCTCCTTCTTCTGTATTTCCGTCCTAATTACTATTGCATGCAAATGACACACTTTTTATAATCATAACACAAGTTTTTTGTTTTTATTATAATTAGGTGTTTTGCCCAGCTTACACACAACACAATTAATCCTGGGGACTTATCCCACTGCCCAATTCTGACATTGAGGATCATAATATCCCAAAGGATGGTGCTATACAAATAGAAAATCTCTACAATAAAAGGTTCCTATATATTATGATGGCTATTTTTATTTATTCAGCCATTTATTAATTGAAACTAAAAAAAAATTTGTCTTTGTGATTCACAACTATATAATGTCTCCCATCGTTATTCATGAGGTTTCCTATGACAACTAGGCCTATCAATGGATCGGATTCGATCCGAATCCGATAAGACTCGAAACCGATAGTGGTAATCCAAATCCGAATCCGAAAAAATCCGATCCGATCCGAAAATCCAAATCCGATCGATTTAAATTTTTTTTTATTCCAAAATTTGTAAAAAAATGGAATTTTTTTCCTCCAAAAAGGGGAAAAAAAATGAAGAAGATGTCACATCGGAACGAAATTTCGTCAATCATCATACACAAGATTCTGTTGAAACGGTGCAAATGGCAATGCTAATGGCCCAGTTTCTTTGATTTTCCCTTTCGAGTACCTTCCGCTTCAGAAGAAAACTAAGCCAATTTTGGGAAGACATACACGAATATAGATGAATTTAGCAGACTAAATTCACACGAATCGGAACAAAAGAAGGTGTTTGAAAGTCCAGATTTCGATCAGAGAGAGAGAGAGAGAAGAAGCACGCTGGTGGGAAAAATTGAGAAGCCTATAGTACTAGTAATTAGGAAGAATTGGAAGAAAATCTAGAGCTGGTGATACAAAAGGAGTTGGAAGCGCAGAATTCAAAATTCCGGCACAGGAGAGAGAGAGAGAGAGAGAGAGAGAGAGAGATAAGTGAGAACGTATTTTTGTGTTATCGATCAAAAGAATAGGATTTTTTAAAAAACAATTCGGATCGGATCGTTGTCGGATTTAATTCTACACAATTCGAATCCGATCCGATCCGTATTTTGTTTATTAGATTCGGATTACGGAATCAACAATTTTAATTCACTACACAATCAACAATTTTAATTGTGAAATACGACAATGATGAATTTCATCTCTCATTACATGACAAATAATGCCAGAAAATATTAATGGGCTCAATCTTAATTCACTACTCCAATCCTTAACACGTTTGTGTTTTCTAAAATAATTTTATGACATAACAAAGTGGAGTGTGAAAATTATTTTTCTAATAAGTAATCCCACGTCCAAGCGGTCTCGGTGAATACAAATGAGGATTGAACGGTCCCTTCGGTTAATAGGGTAACAGTTAAGTGGTGGACGTTCAATACCCCTTGCACCAGGGTGACGGTTAAAAGTTCCAAAGGTGCTCCGGCCACCGCATGTGACCACTGCACGACAAGTGGGGTCCACTCCGGACCCAATGGCCACGTGCGGTGGCCTTGGACTTTCTGTAAAATAATACTACTTCGAAAGGAATGGTCCCTTCGGTCCCAAGCGAAAATATCAGATTCGATGCCAAATGTCTCATTTGACAAGGAGACGTTCGATTCTCTTGTCCAATACTTGTCCCCCCAATTATCTCTACTCTCTCTATTTAGGCTACCAGTTTTTTTATACAGGAAGGTTCAAGGGACACCCAAAAAAACACCTAAAAAAACCTCACAGTTTTCGATCAAATTTTGATTATCTGAACCGCTCAATGTGATCAAAACGTGATTTTAAGGGTATCCGCTAGAAATCAGCAAAAAAAAAAACCGGGAAATGATTGATCTGAGGAGTTTTTATCTTAGATTTAATGAACGGTTCAATTAAAAACTGCTCTAAACAAGCACTTTCCAGTCATAATGTTTGCTAATTTCTATGGGGCACCCGTAAAATCACATTCTGCACACATTGAACAGTTCGGATTATAAAAATTTGATCGGGAACTATGAGATTGAGATTTTTGGTGTTTTTTTAGGTGTCCCTTGAACCGCCTCGTTTTTCGGTATATATATAATCTCTCTCTCTCTCTCTCTCTCTCTCTCTCTCTAAATATATATATATATATATATATATAGTAACATTTTGCACCTTACTTTTTGAAAAATAATTTTCACTTTTTTTATTATGGTACTTTTTTTCTTATCTTTTAATAAAAAATGCACACAAAAGCTTTACAAAAAAGGGAGTGTGAAAATTACTATTATCTCTCAACCTTTTTAGGCTACATTTTTTTTTTCATAGGTTACGTATAAGGAAAATTCCAAAATCAGTCCAATTGGTTGACAATAATAAGTGTGTAAATGTGTATTAAAGGGTGTAAGAAATACACAAAAATACGTATTTTTCTTATCTTCTAGTGTGCTTATCGTCAGGCGAGTGGATTGATAATAACTAGACCGTACATATAAAATCAAGTGTTGCAGCTCCAGAATCCCTCCAGCTGTCAGAAAGGGAAGGACCACCACTCCCCCAGCTGTCAATTTCACTAGGGTAATTGTAAAAATTACTCTTTTTGGGACACATTCCCTTAATCTTTGTTGATTTGTAGCTGCGTTTGAGGAGCGAACTCCTAAAATTTGGTTGAGAGAGAAATCTAGAGAGAGAGAGGCATGGTAAGGCATGCAGTTTTTGGTTGTCGTTGATGGGAAATTCAAGGCGAAGAACAAGGACCCTTCAGGGCTTCAGCTAATAAAAGCTGTAGACACTTTGCCAGTTCCCACCGCCTTAATTATATCGGGGGCTCTATCGACCCTATCAATTCGGTTCTATTCAGTTGTTAATTATCAGTTCAAGTGAGATTGTTATCCCTACCGTTGAGGCATTACTATCGGATGTGTGATTCACATGTAACGCTATACGATCGATAATTTTCACAGAATATGTCGAGGAAATTAGTGGGTGTTGGTTCAAGACGCTAAAATGAAATCTCACCTTGTATTCTTGACTTCTTGGCGCGAAATCAACTTTCGGTGATTAATTTGCAAAGAATTATCATATAGTTGGCTGAGGTGATGTGCCAAAGTTAAATTTGTTTGCATTTAAGAATGACTTCCCCGTAACTAGGCAGCGAATTTGACTGTTGGATGAATAGAATTTTGTCAAAATTACCGTCAGATTATTAACCCAGGAAGTTTGGTCAAGTGGTTTTGAGAAAGTAACAAGTGTTCCTCCATGAGGTTACAGGCTCTATTCCCACGGAGGCCAAATATTCCAAACTTTGGGGCCACTGGAGGTTATGTCCGGTCGTTACCTTCAGGACCCCGGAATTATTCTAGGTGCGCGCAAGCTGACCCGAACAACCGGTTATTGAAAAAAAATTACCGTCATATTTTGGCAATTATCTCTTTTATCGATTGACAAAAAAAATTTAATACCAAGTATAGCGTATTGAATAATTTTTTTAATGATTGAGAGTACTGCGAGTTTAATTTCCCGCGTTATAATTCGTAATTCGTTGTTACATTAATGGCTCATGCACGTGTAGTTTAGCTTCCGTACCGACGGTTTTTAAAATTACCGCCGGAAAAAATAGAATATACCGTTGTTTTTAAAACTGGCAGTTTATTACCGCCGCTTATGATAAAACCACCAGTATAATATGAATATTATTATTTATCCTATTTGAATCAACATGTGGGTCAGCCTAATTGGTAGCACGCGTGCATAGAGTTTCGGAAGTCCCGGGTTTGACTCAAGGGAAAGCAAAAAAAAAAATTACTGCCGATTTTACTGCCGGCGGCCGTTTTTGTTTTCCCGACTGTTACTTGAACGGAGGTTTTTAGACTATTACCGGCGGTTTTGGGACTACTTCCGGTGGTTTTCTAATGCCGCTAAAGGTAAAATTGGGCGTGGTGAACCAAGATGTTTCTCTATCGAACATGTGCACATACCGAGTAGGACAGTTAGTCTAGCGGTCATGTAGCGGCACTTTGTTGTTTTAGGCCTTGAGTTCGAACTGATAGAACAACGAAAAAATGAGGAAAAAAGAATGTGTACGCAATCATCGTCATGACCTGAAAAAAAAAAAAAAAACACGAAGGAATATTTAATGGATGCCAACAACATACAAAATAAACACAAAAAAGAAGTCGCGAAACCAGACATTGAAGTTCACGACTAACGTGAAGATGGTTATGGTACAACGTGAGCAATTTTGTTAACAAGCGATATACCAAAATTTTAAGAAAACTACAAGTCGCATGATACTGCCACAGTTTTCTGGAGGTGGGTGTTGCATATAGCTAGGGGCCAAACCCTCCCACTCCACCATATCCGTTCCGTTTCGCTTCATTTGCGGTTTCTACCAAAAGGTGAGAGCGCCCGTTTCGTGATTTGACTACATCAATCCTAGTTCGGTTTGAGTAGTAGAAATTTCCAATTCCTATGTTTGAAATGGAATGGTCTAAGCTATGAATGTGATTTCTGATGACATATTAGACTCCAAATCAAGCTTTCGTGAGGATTTTCTACCCGTGTTAATTAAAAAATATAGACTCCAATAACTTTCTACGAACTTGTAACGTTATGATGAGACTTTTGAATTCTAAACATTGGGATAACATTATTTCAAGGAATAGTTTACCATGTATTTAAATTCTAGTTACCTAATTTTTGTTATTCAAATTTTTTGCAACCAAATTATTTCAGCCATTAAAATTACGGGCATCCAAACAAACATAGGAAAGTGGTGCAAGTATGAAGTATGTAAACTTTTATCTGTGCTAGGCACAAACCCTAATTCCAAAACTGCGTTGAATACAACAATTGATATAATTCCTGTCTCTCTCTGTAAAAAAACAAAAAACAAAGAAAAGGGTTACTAAAAGTTCAAACAGTCTTTTTTTTTTTCTCGAAAAGTTCAAACAGTCAATACCCACATTACTACGAAAGGGTTTATACATTTTGGGCCTAATGTTACATCGCCCAGGGCACAAGGAATTCACAGCCCAATACCCCAATCTAATATTCTACCAATCTATAACTTCCGACTTTGTAAAGAGTCCTCGAGACTAACCAGATTTCCCCCCGAGGCTCATAGATCTGAGACTCCCAGGGAGCTGATCCAATTTTCGAAGAGCCGATACCCGGGTTTCTTGGCAGTTCTTAGTTGTATCCAAAACGAGCTAAAATCCGTGCCCTAAAGATTCTACCAATGCAAGCGTTAAATCAAACAACCTCAGCCACTCCGAGAGAGTTTCTTTTCTGGGAGATTGGGACTCACGTCGTCTTGAATTGTGTTATAGATTTCAACAGTCTGCTCGCCTAGGTTGAAACTTCGTTGTATTTTCACAAACTGCGGGACCAGGCCACCTGATAGAAATCTCACCTGCAGAATAACTGTCAGTACAATCCTTTTAATCATTCTGTTTTTTGGGAAAATCCATGTCGAAACAATGTAATAAAAGAATGTGACAGGTAGAAATCCTCCACTCGAATGCACGGGTGATGAAAAATTAATAAAAGAGAATACAATGTCAATCCTCAAACAAAATAATTCAACTCTCAACTCTTTCAGAGCACACAAAATTCAGTCAAAATAGTTACCAAGAATACAAGCCCACAAGAAATTTGATCAGAATACACAACAAGCTTTGACTAGCTTGTTGCATACTTCACTAAGTACTTAACAAAAGTGCGTAAACGCATTCTAAGCAAATTGAAGCTTGACTAGCTTAGCGAAGTCCAATAACGACATCACCAAGACAATAGGGCGCCATTTTTAGGTAGGCTCAATCCACTAGGCACGAGTTCTGCTGCTTTCAGCATTTCTTACTGGGTAAAAGTAGGGATGAGCCTGCATGTATCAAAAATGACAACATTATCAGTTATCCTTATAAACGCTTATAGCCCATAACTGTTCAAAAAAAAAAATTAGCAAGCTATTTTGCAATCCAAATACAGTCTTTAGTACAGCAAATGAATAATTTTGATCTTAAGTCTTCACAAAGGGCATTGTATCTCTACTGTTACAACTCCTTCACACCGGTTTAGACCAAGGAACCATACAATAATTTTTCAAACAGCTTCATACATTTTTATGTCCGGACATAACAAGGGTTTCTTACCATTGCTTCTTTTGCAGTTGGCCTTTCTTGATGGTCATATCGCAGCAACTTGTCAAGGAAGTCAATTGCCTACAAAAGAGCATCAGCATGTATCGTAACAAATGAACAGCCAATAGAACTTGGATTTTGCTTTAAAATGGAAGAAAACTCACCTCTGGAACAGCCAAATGGTGATTATCAGCATTGATGAATTTTGTCAAAGGTTTCCTGCTGTGTCTATACCCACACATGAAATGAAATCATGTAAGTTGAAACCTAGTTTCTTATAACAAAAGACTATATAACCACTGTGTATGAGATTGCAACACTAACCTCCCGACAAGGGCAGCTAGATGTGGATCTAACTCTAACCTATACTTGTTGAGATAAGCATTTAACTCATCCGTCCCAAGTACCTGAATCCAAAATATGAATAGGGTCAAGTTACATATCTACTACCTCGTTCAAATTCTCGGAAGACTAATGAAAAAGCGATTAACTACCTGCATGTCGCACGCACAAAGACTTAAAACAGAGAAACAAGTACACCCTACAGCTGGTATAGGGAATAAGCCAAATTAATAAGGCTGTGTGTTGTTACAATATAAAACATTTTACACTCGAAGAATGTCATAAAACTCACCATTACATTCAAAGAGCTACTTTACCGCTGTTTTTTGGTGTATGGATTGGTCTTACAAACTAAAAAACAAAAAAAAATTGAAGTTGTGATGAGAATTATCACATTCTACTCTGGGAAGAATGTTAAAGGGTCTGCAGGCTGCAAGAGGAACATAATGGAAGACACATAAGAATGGCTTGCAGAGCCATTGTCCTCTCTTTATCTATCCTACAATCTACCTTGAAAGAGAAACAGGGATATTTATATTTGTGTTAGTGAGACAGAGAGCGAGATGGTTGGGTTATGGGTTCAATTGGTTACTAGAGAGAGAATGAAACCAACAGTAGATGCCGTTCAAAAAAATGAAACCTACAGTAGATTTGTATTAATAAACTTTCTTAAAGAAATCCAACCATTTGGGAAAAAAACCATTGGTAATCAAATCACTAAAAACATATATATTACTATTCCATACAGGGGTCAGTATTGAAACCATTCCACATACCTTGGCAATTTTGACCAGTTGATCATGATTATCGTGACCATAGAAAAAGGGTTCCTTGCGGAATATCTGTATACCACGTAAATTATAATAAGCATCACCGAAAGGTCCAAGATACTAAACATTTAACATAAATAATGTCTGCAACAAATAAATCATTAATACAAAACAGTTCCCTTATCCAATTGCTGGTGGACGTTCGATCGGAGTATTATTGGTGGACTGACAAGGAGGAGGCCCATCAAATGATATGCCCGGGCCATTTGAACAAACACAAACAGTGATAAACACCTCGGAATGAACAAAGATGCCGCCTACCAACCATGGTAGATGGCAGAGTGGGAGATGCTCACCATTCCAGCAAACATACAACCAAGGCTCCATAAATCTAAAGAATAATCATAATCCTGCAAATCAACTAAAAGCTCAGGGCCTTTGAAGTATCTGCAAAAAGAACAAGAGAGAAAATTTATCATCTAAAGAGATAGGGGGTGGATCAGTGCATGCGGAGCAGTGGAGATAGCACTATGCAGCATGCACAACAAGTGGTACGTCAGTTATTCTGTATCTTCAATTGAAGTGATGTGTAACAAAAAGAAAGATTGCCAATGGAGCCATGAAAGCTGGAATTTATTCAATAGAAAAATCTCCACTTCCTGGAAGAGTATTAACTATCGCCAGAATGCTTAAACACAAAAGCCGATGGCCAACCATCCGGGGAAAGGTACACAAATTCTACTTTGTCATTCTGCTTCACCAAGGACCAAAGTGCCTATTGCATACTCAGCAATCAGATATCTCCCAAAACTTCAATCCAAACCCTTCCCCATAATCCACAGAAACTCTCAATAAAAACTGTACAGACAACTCATAGTTGCAATTCTCAATTCCTAAATTTCCAGTTGCTTGCGGTTATACACTACTGAGTCACTGACAATATCGTACTTTTTTCCTTAACTAGGTGTGCTGAAACTTTAAGTGTCAATTCACACTTCTTGTGCCATAAAGACATACCAACAACTCCATTTTAGAAATATGAATATTTAACAGCTCGATTCATACTATATTATCTTCATTTGTGTGTGAAGTGTATGGCATCATTCAAATTTCAGTCACACCCAATCTATCACTGATATCCTTCATAGATTGCAAATATTGCCCCACTAGAAGGCTAGGATGAAAACTACATTTCAGTGATAAACCTTTCCAACAGCAGCCACTTTGTGCATATATTGCCAAAGGTGTCTCCAGTCCTCCCCCGCCCACAACCGCAGGGATTACATGGGTACTGCCATTGTCTTGTTGTGGTAATGCCGTTGGGCTCCTCCTTCAAATCAAAAGCAGTGTGGGATTCAGTATCAATAGTACGCTTTCTAGCCTGCCTACTTATTTTATGTCATTGTTTGTTATTCCGGTTTCGGTTGTTAAGCGCTTGGAGAAGATCCAAAGGGATTTTCTGTGGGGAGGAATGGGGGAAGAGTTTAAGTATCATCTTGTTGATTGGGATACGGTGTGTACTCCCATTCGTGAAGGAGGATTGGGAGTGAGAAGGTTAAAATTGTTCAATGAAGCTTTGTTGGGAAAATGGCTTTGGAGGTTTGCATGTGAAATAGAGAGATGGTGGAGGAAAGTGGTGGTTGCGAAGTATGGATGTGAGTGGGAAGGATGGTCTTCCCATTATGTGAACTTGCCTTATGGGGTGGGGTTGTGGACGGGTATCATGAAAGGTTGGGAAGCCTTTGTAAATTATACTCATTTGGCAGTTGGCGAAGGAAATAGGGTGAAGTTTTGGGACCATGTGTGGTGTGGGAACATGAGCTTGCGGGTGGCCTTCCCGAGTATTTATTGCTTGGCTTGCGAAAGGGAGGCAACAGTCTCAGATTATCTTCTTCTCTATGATGGGGCTACGGTTTGGGATATTCGTTTGCGTAGACATGTTAGAGAAGGGGAGGAGGAAGCTTTGATGGCTTTATTTTCTAGAGTGTACGGTTTGCAAGGAATAGGAGGAGAGGATGAGATGCGTTGGAAACCTACCAAATCAGGTCTTTTTCAAGTGAAATCTTATTATCAAGCGTTACGGGGGAGTGGTAACTCTACCCTTCCGTGGCAAGCCATTTAGAAAACAAAAGCGCCGTTGAAAGTGGCTTTTTTTGTTTAGTGCGCGGCTCAAGGCAAAATTCTTACTATCGATAATCTGATCGTAGACGGAGGATAATTGTTAACTGGTGTTGCATGTGTAAAAGGGATGCCGAATCGGTGAATCACCTCCTCATCCATTGTTCGGTGGCATGGGAACTTTTATGTTGAGAAATGTTATGTAGCTTTTAATCGCTTGGAGGGGTGCTAGAGTGGGCAGGAAGAGAAAGCGCGTTTGGGCTATGATTCCTCTTTGTTTGATGTGGACTATTTGGCGTGAGAGGAATTCGAGATGTTTCGAAGGGGTCGAAAAGCCGTTGTTTAAAATTAAAAGTTTTGTGGTTAGTAGTTTGTATAGTTGGAACAAGGGAGATTGTAATCCCTCCCTTGATCGTTTTCTAGAGAGGTTTGAGTTGTTCTTTCCACTTGGTTGTGTATAAGGCATTTTTTGTCTTGGTGGCCTTTTTTGTATACGGGTGGCATTCCCTTAATGCCTTCTTTAACATAATTATTTACTTATCAAAAAATAATAATTGTCTTGTTGTGGTAATTCACCATTTTATCCATTGTCGAATCACTAATTGGGTCTTCAATCTTCCCCAACTTATTAAGGGAGTTTGTGGTCAACTCACTGGCAAAAAGGAGCAATAGTATCAGCTAAATTGATCTCTGTAGGATAACCCAATGAACGGCTCCTCAAGTTTCCCAATCTGTGCAACAAAGTGGGTGTAACAAATGTAGCATGCTTCAAACATTCCAAATCAACGTAAGAATTACCTATTACATAACTCACTCCCAAATCCAGGTGAACGGATTGTTCAGTATTCATGTACGATCAGGAAAACTGTGAGATTCAAAGGAAGCTGCCTAGAACATGAATACATGATGCACTATGGGTAAAGGCATTTGGAATGTTTACTTCACCCTCCAAGTTAGAAAAGTCCAATGTCTAGCTATATTACATGAACTCCTCTAAATGTGAGAAACACCCATGTCGAATAGCAGACACTCGGACAAGGGTGTAGCATATGTGCCCGACATTTTAGTTGGACACGCACCAAAACAGCATATTATATTAAGTATCCAAATTACAGCATGACTTCATATAAAATTCTTGGAGTATGCATGAAATGATCTATGGCATATTGCAAACATAAATTACCTACAAAAACAAAAGAAATATGCTACTATTTTGAGTGTGACAATGTCCTCAATGAAGAATCTACCACCTAGACACAACCCCGTACCAGGTATTCTACCCCAGTTTATGTACCATAAATGTCTAGAATTTACAATCCTGAATATCGGGTGAACCTCAAATGCCCAAATATTTAACCGACAACCACTACAACAGTGAAGGAATCACATGAAGCAATTACGTAAATACAGAAAGGTTAAAACATAATATGTGAACTGCCTCATCACATGCTTTCAATAAGAGAGAGACAGAAATAAACCTTGAAGCAACACGAACATTGTATTCTTGCCCAGGATGATAGAACTCAGCAAGGCCCCAATCTATAAGACGAAGCTTACGCTGCTCGTGATCAATCATGACATTATGAGGCTTCACATCTCGATGCATAATACCTTGGGAGTGGCAATAGTCTAGTGCCTACAAATAATTAGGGTAAACTTGAAGCCATTTCTCGGTTGACAATATAACACCAATGCTTGAGCAATGTATATTCACAGATAAAATCTAAGGCAGGCACAGCAATATAGTGTGAGATCGTGTTAACTATATACCCGAATTGCGAAAAAAAATTCTAATTTCTGAACAACAAATTGCATGCATACATGTTGAAACTAAACCGTTTACAGCAAAAATGAAGGATTCCAGTCTTTAGTAGCATTCCGATGTTATACTTAATGCCATGTTGTTTGATAGGTGTGCACTTGCCTCCAAACTCCAAATACAAGTGACTGGAGGGGTTCCTTCACTTGTGTGTGTGTGTGTGTGTGTGTGAGAGAGAGAGAGAGAGAGAGTACTTCCATAGTTGGTGCAGAAGAAGCAAACAAGAAGAAAAGAGGATTGAAGATCCAATAGCATAAAAAGAAGGAAAAGAGGCCAGAATACTTTAATATTTCAACCACACACCATTAACAAGGCTTTGAAGCAAAGACGTGGCTTTCACGTTTTTAAACTGAAACCTATGTAATTACTAATACCATGAACAACCCCAGATCGCTAATTGTGAATTCTCTTCCAATTCACATAGATAACAAGGAATCCTCAAAACATCAGATTTACCATCGTGATTAGAATCAAAGAAGGGCCAAATCAAAAAGAACGGAATCACATCCTCCAAGTAGGATACCTTTACAGATACCGTGATTCAGAAACATATAAAAAGTAAAACATCAAGCTGAGAAAACCAAATAACTAAAGAGGTAACCAGATCAGAAATGGAGCTCATAAGAGTGGTGATTGTACGTATTCTGCGAAATTCATGCAACCAATGGCTACTCAGAGATGTATTTCTCATGCCAAAAAGCCAAAACATTAGAGTGTGGACCTCCTTTGGAATAAATAACCAGACACCATTAAACCAAATGACCTTATAAGTTTCCCCTTCACTGGCAGTAACCAAATGAAGTTGTTTGTATGTATTCTATTTCATGACCAAACTTTACAGGGAGTTCAGAATGGAGATGAAGTTCACGAGTAATTTTTCCCTCATAATAGTCAATGACACATCCATTCTACTTATAAACACAATCCAAACAACTGCCAAGCTTTGATTTATCACGTATCTATATGACCCATGGATAGATGCACAATAAATAGGCAAGATATTGTTACCCTAACCATTCTAGCTAATGCAGAAAAGGAAGAATTTAGGTTATTTCTGAAACACGTGTATATATCAATTCAAAAAACCCCACCTCTTCATCCAAAAAAAAAACAGAGAAGGAACCAAATGAAATAAAATAGAGAGAGGCCTGCTTTGGGAGGGGAAATAAAGAGAGAGGACTGCCTTTTTTTTATTTTTGGGCAACATCAAAGATCGAGGGAGCCTTCTAAACATGTTGAATCGTTGATCAATAACTATAAGATAACATATAACTAAGGACTTCCAACACTTGAATCACAACATAAAATCAATAGGTGAATCAAGAACTTGTGACTAGATGGTGCAGTTGCATAACAATCATAGATCCATAATATAACTCATCACCAGAAGAAACAAAAGCACACGTGAAGCTTACCTTAAGGAGTTCGTAGATGTAATATCGTATGTCAAAGTCGGAAAGTGTGGGATATAGCATCTTAAAATCTGTATTATTCACATATTCAAATATCAGACTTGGGGTCTTTGATTGCTGATCTCTGACAATATCAAGTAATTTTATAATGTTCGGCCCGCCACAAAGGTTCTGCAGAATTTTAATTTCCCTCTTGATCTGCATTTGATAGCAAAGCTGAATGTAAGTCTATGCATAACTCGAGAGAGTAAAATTGACAGCCAAACTTCAAGAGAATAACAAGACCAATGAATGGAAAACGCTAATTCAATATCAACACAAAAGAAAAGAAAAATGAGCATGGAGTTTATTTGCAATGGCAATTGCTACAGAAAAAGCTTCTTTTTTTATTTTTTGCCAATGAGTAATAGGCCTCCTTCCATGTCCCAGGAAAAAATGCCAAAAGAGAGCCCTAATTTACATAATAAAAAAATAACCAAACCAAATTAAGTGTTGTACACGAAAAAAGTGGGGACAGTTACAATGAATCTTTTTTTGACATTCTGCACTGTCAAGGGCCATATAACCAAAAGTTTCGTAGACTTTGTTTGGTTTGGGTTTTGAAGGAGATTTTTGGAGTAATGAGTGGAGAGAGATACAAAAATGAGAGTAATAATTGGAGAGAAAACTTAATGGGGATCATGCGCATAGAGAGGGGTTGGTTCTAGAAACCCAAAGCAAACACAGTCGTTATGTTTTTTACCGTAATCAGCTTAGGCATTCCCCGACCCCTAGCATTTTCATTAACAATTTATCGCCCCTTTTTACTAAAAAATCGCCCTCTTCATTCCATGGACCAAAAACTACTTAGATTCTATTTTCCCTCAACTTACCCATAATCGTTGTTACACATACTAATTCATGAGTATTCCACTCCTTATCTTTCCTAGTCTTACCCCGCCTACTATACATCCTCATCTCCGCTACCGTCTTTTTTTCATTTTATACATTTTATGTGTTATGTATTAAATGCCCAACATTGGCCCGCTTCTATGTGGCAATGCTAGACATATTGCTGTTCGCTATCATTATCCTTTCAACTTCGCAGGTAGCAGTCAATCCCATGAAACGCAATAAAGCAACCCTCCACTTGAGCCAACCTACTTTGAATTTATCAACACCACATCATCGGTGAACAACATATATCATGGAGCCTCATCCAGGGTATTTCTTGTCAATTCATCCATAACTAATGTCAAAAAAAAAAAGATGATAAAAAAAAGTCCCAAATCTGTGACCCTTGGACCTTAGTTATGGGAAATTCATTGTTACTCCTCTCCAATAACCACCATATTGTATCTTTGGGCACCTATCATAAGCCTTGTCTAATTCAACAAAACTATATGGAGATCCCTTCTTCGCTTTGTGCTTTCCAATTAGTATTTTAGTAAGTGCATTGCATCCATACTTCATACGCATTTATCCACCCCAACTGATGCATTGACACGGTTGTTACTTGTTACCACTTTTAGACTATGCTCAATTACTCTCGCCCTTAATGTCACTGTATGACTCATTAACTCGGTTCCCAACAGTTGTTGCATTTTTTATATCTCCTTTATTTCTATACATATGTACAATAATTTTTTCGTCCACTCTTCAAGCATTTTCCTAGTCATTAATCATTGTGATCTTATCAACAAATTTAGTAATCAAGATACTCCAACCTCACCTAAGCATTTCCATACCTTAATCTAATCTAATTCCATACCCAATTTCATATGCTTTGTTCACCTTCCACCTCAAACTTACTTCTTCTACGATTGAACTTATATTCTCTAATTTCATCAAAACTTACCATGTTCCTCCCTTATAAAAGTACTAATTCTTTTCATGTAACAATTTCCCAAAGTAAGATTTCCACCTCTCCTTAAATCCTCCTGCGTCACCAACACCTTCGATACTCACATTTTATACAATTACCTTCAACAAGATCACTTTTTCCCTGGGAAAGAGGCGGAAGCAAGTGTGGTTTTTGATCCCGCTTTGTCTAATGTGGATCATTTGGCGGGAAAGAAATTCGAGATGCTTTGATGGGGTGGAAAAACCTTTATATAGAATCAAAAGTTTTTTGGTGAATAGTTTGTTTAGTTGGGACAAGAGAGAATGTGATCCTTCTCTTCACCAATTTTTAGATTGGTTTGAGCTTTTCTTTTCTCTTGGAAGTGTATAGGGCCTTTTTGTCTCGTGGCCTTTTGTATACGGGTGGCATTCCCTTAATGCCTTCATCTATATAATTATTTACTTATCAAAAAAAAAAGATCACTTTTTCCCTGTCTCTTAACACAGAAAGTTCATAACTAATCTTTTCTCCACCCTAATTTACCTACCACAACATTGCCATAAGCTTTTGACTTGGCATCTCTAACAGTTCTCTAAACCTATTTGTAAACAGTTCACAACTTTAAAAAATTCCTTCAGTTCTTTCCTTTTTCACTTTGTAAAACATTCCCCTTTTTTCGTACTATGGCTTGGACCTTCTCAGTCTAGGTTTCACTTTGACTCTCCAAGCACCTCTTTCAATATTCTTTTCCCATAATCAGCCCTTGTATTCTACAAACCTACATCTATTACTACCGTCCTCCCAATTCCACATTGTTTCCTCAAACAATTCATTCTTAAACTTTTCTAATTCCTCACCATTAAGATTTCACCATCTACCATGTGGATGTTAAATATCCTTTCTAATTTTATGTTGCCCCTTGATGCAAATTTCTAGTACCATGAGTGTGTCGTAATGTTAACCTCTTTCTAGGGATAAATTTAGAAATTTTACGATTTTAACAAGAACTTAATCCAATTTGACTTTTATTAAATGATCCTCTCAAGTTGCAGGGAGCTTCCAAAGTGGGTGCGCTCCCAAGACAGGAGCGCTCTCCTAAATAGAATGGGAGCTTCCACAGTCCACACTAATCTCACGGAAAAAATTAGGACTTCTCTTTGCAAACACATGCAAGGAAGAAGAAAAAGAGGAGAGATTTAGGACTCTCATCTCCTATGGACATATCTATAAGTTCAGTTAATAAATTAGATGTAAAAACTTTATTTGGCAGTCTCTTCTCACTCATGTTTGTATATAATAATTATTTATACACGCTCCTTTCGGCGCTCCCAAGTCCCAACTTAATAAGATCTTCTACATACCCCCGCTTCGTGCAACTAAATGAATCTAAAGATATTATTGAGTACTGTAAGATAAAAAGCAACAGCATTATATATTATATAGAATGCCCTCTTTCATCTCATTGCTATCCTCTCTTGTATGGGTATATCTGCTCCATTTTTTGTCCATTTGATCTCAAAATTGCACTTAATCAATAAGTATATTATTCCAATCACAAGTGTCCTGAAAACTATTCTTCCTACATTCTTCAAAACAGAAACTTACATTGTCCTAAAGGTGTTGAGCTAATAATATCCCGTAGTAGCAACTTCCTTGTTCTTTCTCACCATTTTTAAGCTAATAGATTTTATACTTTTATTGCCCTTGCTTTTTCATTCTATACTACCCAATTTTTTTTTCCCTTGTAAACATGCCATTCCTATAGTCCTAGTCATGCTGTCTATTGTCTAATAATTCCATTGTTTCACCTGTAAAGTGGTAATATATTCTATGTCACAAATCTAAACTTATAATCCTGGACGAACTTCTTTGCCCGCGCTTGTCCAGATAAACACGGAGACCGTAGCCTATTCGACATGCAAGTAAGCACCACAATCGATAAAAGAAACAACCTGGCATCTAGACTTTCACGTGTTACCTGTCACACTACCAAACGAATATCCCTCCTCCTTTCTCCCGGCATAGAACCAGTTGTGTGAAAGATAAAACTCTAAGCCTCCACAAGGAGAGCTAGGTTCACAAACTTAACTAAGATACAAAAAAATTCCTGTTACCAATTGTGCAGTAAATAGAAACCTTCCAAATAAGTAAACTCCCAGTTCCATGGCCTAAGCCAACGACCCAAAAGAGCATCCAATGGAGGAGGGCATACCAAAACGGATTCGGTAAGTGATAACATAGCAAAACCAAATGTAGGAGTGCATTTCTCTTTTCTCATACCTAATCTTTTACACAGGAGATCCCATAAGGAATACTCAACTTCTTACTCATAAAGTGTCAATTGCAATTTCAGCATGAACACATGTTCGATTGCAACTACTGCAAGTCTGCAACCAGCGCCTCCCCACCCAAACTAAAGATAAAAGTCCATCAAACTACTATCATCTCTACTCAAGTTTTCAAGGAACCCAAAATTGGAAAGTGACATATAGTCTTCCAAATGCTTTACAATCTGAAGTTAGAGTCTCAAGTAATCCAATGTTCCAAAACAGTAGGGGTGGGGAATGTCCAGTTCTTAGTTTATTTTGCAACTAGACAGTAGTGAACTTTGGTTTATGCAAATTTTCTGGGGAAAAAAAAGGTTAGTCTCCCAAAGAATCCTTGCATAAATGTTCTACTCACATATTACATATAAGGAAAAAAGAGATACATTTGAAGGGAGACCATCAAATAAGTAGCACTAAGGATGAATTGACGATCCTTCAAAGTGTATCAAGAGCAATGAGGTGGTTAAACTTATAGCAATGAATCCCTTATTCACGTTTAAAGATAACAGGGAGACGGGATCCTTTTCTTTTTACTCCAAAGTCGTTAGGTGCTACAATTGTTGAAATCTCTCTTTAGTAGAGGATGATGGCTCTCTTATGAACTTAGAGTGTTATAATTGCCAAGGAGATTTTTGCAGTATTTCATATGTCCTTTTCAGTTGGTGAATCAAAGACTCAAAACCTAGCAAATAGCACTTTTTAATTCCCCTAACACCACAACATCAAGCATGAGTATACCCCACTACAATGCCTTTCTCCTCTTCGTCCTCTACACCCTTCAAAATGGTGGAACAGGACCTAGGGAATGCCCACGCACCAATATCACCTGATATGCGTCTATCTCCCAAATCCCAACCATGTAGAGACAGGTGTTGAAACTTCACCCAAAATACCAATTTTGTGTATCCAAATCTATATCAAGAAGAGAATGCGGTCCACAAAAAAACTTACCTGGTCACCATTTTTCACAACCTAAACATGCATTTGAGATTCATCCCATCCCTTCCTACGGATCAGACTCCAACGTGAGAGCGCCATAGAAAATAGTCACCCAAGTTGCATCTACACTTGACACAGATGGCACGAGTTTACAAGTAGCGTATGACGTTTGCATCTAACAAGAGCCCCAAGTAGCGTATCCCTTCCTATTACCCAATCCACATGAAAATCCTAGCCCGCAAACCTAATCCATTTTGCTCCTTCCTACCAGTGGACTTGACTCCTATAAACCAAGGGCTCTAGTCACCTTTGCTCACCTATCAAGTGGTTAAAGTCTTACAGTCTTAGAGATGAGTTATTCACCAGTATTCTTCAAGCAATATTACATTGATCACAGTGCAGCCACAAGCCTCCATTGAACAAATGACAGGTTCATCAGACCCATAGGAGATTATAATACTGAGCTGAAACTCGAAGGCCTGCCAAAGCATGGAGGATTCGATTTGAAGGGGAAAGGCTTCAGAAGTATTATATGCAGGTGTTCATTGGCTGTTGCAGTGTATCATATCTGGTTGGAGAGAAACCAAAGTGTTTTTCAACAAAAAGCTGTGTGTGTGGAGCAGTTAAAAACTGTGGTTCTCCCAACTGTTACGGAATTCCTATCCTCCTTCAGATTGGTGAAAAACTCTCAAAAGAATAAAGATCTATGTGATGTGTGGGACTTACCTGGTGCTGTGAGGCCTAGTTAGTGTTGTTTTGTTTTGGTGTTTGTTGTATTTTGGGGTGCTATTCCCTTTTGTTGTTACTCTGGTCTTGTTCTTTGTTTCTGTGTAGTTTTGTTTGCCCAGTTGGGTGTTTAGCTTGGTTTTGTGCTAAGCTTGGGGTGTAGTTCTTGGTTGTATCCTGACCGTTGTTTCTTTGGTTTCAGCTTGTATAAAAGAATCGTGCTTATCCAAAAGAAAGAAGAAAAAAACTTAAATTAGACATCCAATTGAATAGTCACCAAGCTGCATAACTTGCAACACCATGAGCTCCCCCAACTCCCTTAACGATGTACTCACACTAGTGCCATTTCACGAGCCCTAGTTCCTAAGAACCTAATTGTTACCCTGAAAACAAGCCATAAGTTACCTCACTGCAAAAGTTGGGAATCAAGCATAATTGAACCAACAGAGAGTGAACTAGCTTAGCATCAATCAACCCCATCCCTTATTACAAGCAGAAAATACCCAAAAAGAAAAAACAAGAAACCTAACACGACATTTGATTCTTTATACTCCCTGCATAAACTGTAAATTCTTGAATTACAGCAATAAATCAAATCCTAAAGACGAATAGAATTCGACTTGCCTTCTTTTTCTTCACGGGTTTAAGGATCTTGATAACACATTTCTCGTTGTTGGTGCAGTGAACCCCCTCAAACACCTCACTGTATTTCCCTCTCCCAACCTTCCTCACTACCTCATAGTCATCCTGCTCCCTACATTGCCAATCCAAACACAAACATACTCTCATCATTAATAACAAAAATAAAATAAAAAAGGCAAAACCAGAACCAAATACACACATCCATAAATCTGTATACATAGGCTACATATATTTACCCCCATTGGACGGTGAGGGACTCGTAATCCCAGTACTCCTTTGGGCGGATCACATTGACGTCGGCGTAAACCCTAGCCTTGGAAGGGGCGCCGGGGCGGCGGACGGATTTCCCGATCTTCTGCGCCAGGGTTTCGGACAGCGACGGCAGCGGCCGGAGGCAGGGCGACGGTTGCGGTGGCGATTGCGGTAGCAGCAGCGGCGGCGTGTATCTCTGTTTCTGTTTTTGTTTGTTTTTGTGTTTTTGTTGATGCGGTTGTTGTTGGGGAAGGGAGAGTGGGGCCCTCGAGGCGAGGCGACGGAGGAAAATCGGTAGGGGCGGGGCGGGGGAGGGATGATAAGAGAGAATGGAGGAGGAGAGAGAAGCGGAGGCGGGGAGGAGGGAGGAGAGAGAGAGCCTGTAGGAGGAGGAAGTGGAGACGATGAATTGCAGGAGAGGCCTTGCGGCCATCAAACGGGTTTATAGAGAGAGGAAAAAAGGAGAATCCAGAGAGACTCATCAACCATTCCTCTTTCCCATATCCCCCCTTCCTTTTGCTTTTTCTTTTTCTTTTTTTTTAAGTTTTTTTAATTTCTTTATCAGTTTCCGTCTCTCTCTTTCCTTTTTCGGCTTTATTCGTTTGTTCCCATTAACTAAAAAATAAATATTTATTACTAAAAAATAAATATTTATTTTTAAAAATAAGTATTTAATAATACATTATGAAAAATTAATCCACCTCGTAAAATAAAAAATAAATACTTAAAAAATAATAATATTAACCAAACGGAGTCTTATTCAGTGCCCCTACTCAGGCTCTTTTCTACACATTTGTGATGCAGTTCATACATTTTTAATTGAATTCCACTGCATATTAAATTGGCCTAAATAGTGCCCAGCGACATAGAATAATTTTCCCCACGGACGGTCCACTTCACATACCAAAACGGTGTCATTCATCTATTTTTTCGTCGTGTTTATCTCATATGAAAATTGTGCCACGGTGGATGATGTAGATACTGTAGCTAATGGTCTTTTCTAAGAGAAATGTCTCTTTCCCCGTGGACTGCACCCGTGCACTCCGGTTCGGCCAGTTCTGTCCCATTTGCAATCGTTCATTTCATTGCAAGGAACTAAAATGAGTTGGGCACCCTAGATAATAACTTGGAGAGTCCATCATATATTATTCAGTTTGTGATTGATTTTGATTTTACATGACTGTTGAACTCAACGAGCTTTACAATTTGAACAAATTCAATTGATAAGATGAACGCAAAATGGGGACAGAACTAGCCAGACTGCAATTTTCCTAAAACGGCAAAGAATCTGTTTCCTTTATTTAGGGACAGCCATAGTTTGTCCATCTGACGGTATAGTGCAGTCCTGATTTTAATTTGGATTATCGAAGCCGTCACTTATGTAGAACCAGTGGCGGGTGCACTTATGTGTACAGCTAAACACTCTAAACTTTTTTTAGAAAAATAATAGTATTCTGTTAGATTATTTTTTAACACGATGCTCAATACATTATGAACATTTCTTGACCCAATTAACACATAGTTGAACATCTCCAACCCGTGACTTCAAATTGAAGACGTCAAATTTTTTCAAAGACTTATGTGGCATTTTTGCATCTGCAAATTTGACATCATTAGACCTCCATTCCAATCTCGATGTTACCTACTTTTTGAATTTCAAAAGGCCAAAAATAGATGTGGCACGAGGAGTCAAATGTGAAGCAAAATGTGTGGATTGGATTTGGCATTCCATTTGGCATGAGGGTTGGATTAAAGGAGGATGTTAAATGTTATCGTTTCTACTCGACGTAGGATTTAAACCAATGGGTTGGAGATGCTCCATACCTTAGCTCAAACAAAGTCCACAACTCATAATAATGATATAAAAATTTAGAGAGTGATCTAGAAGAGAGAGAGAGAACTTTATTGATATCAGTATCATGTTTTGTCTTCTCTTTCAATAACTGTCGCCTACAGAATGAATTTCGATTTAATATCTATAACGTTTACCAATTTTAATCTTTTGTTTGTTTAGTGTATCAAATTGTGGATAAGTATATTAAAAAAAATTAAACTACGTTGCAGGACTCATCTTTTATGGACAACAACACTTAAATTTTTTTTAAGCAAATCCCTGTTGACATGAACAATTTTCGTTCAGATTCAGAACCACGACAAAAAAATGTAGTCAGATAATTCTAATGATAGGCCTTGATTGGAAGCAGGTAAAGGGAAATATTGCTTAATCCAATATTTCACTTTTCATTCAGAAATTAGGTCTTGTAGTAACCCCACCAGCCGTCTATGCGACATCGGTGCTTTAGGGGGAGGCAGGCGGGCGGATCTTGTTCATTTAGTCCGGACCAGTTTGGTCCATTTGAGTGCATTCGGGCCGCTCTTTACTTCGGATTAGTTCGATCTATTTGAGTACATCCAAATCGTTTAAAAGCATTTGGAAGGCCCAGATGCACAAAAATGGACCGAACTGGGTCGGTAGCCCTTAGCTTTTCGGCCAACCAACATGAGGTGTCTATAGGCCCCATCGCCTCACGTGGATAACAATGAATTGTGACTTTAGCCAACGTAGGATTGAGGGAAAAGTGGAACACAAGGACAAGGAAGGAAAGAAACAAACGAAAGCGGGAAACTTCGAAATACGAGACCAAAACCAAACCACTTGTCCCCAATCCGCATACCCTGCCGACCGCCTCCCATTTCTTCCTCGTGTGTCAACCGACATCTAATCTAGGGTTCTCTCAATTCAAACGCATACCCGGTCAAACCTAACAAGGCGGCGGCTTTGGCTTTTGGCTTTTGGACTTGGTTTCGCCATGGACGAGGTTAGGGCAACCTCTGCTTGGGTCGCCGCTCGCTCTTCTCACGTCACAATCGACCACTCAGGTCCTCTCGCCTTTCCATATTCTCACTGAATGTAGTATATTTCAAATGCGGATTCGAGCAATGATGGAGTATGTGATTTGGTTTTGGATGAATGCAGGAATTGAGAAAGTTGCGGAAACTGTCAAAACCTCAATCCCAAAAGTGGAGTGGGATTTTGAAGGGATTCACTACTTCGATGACGGGCCGCTCACTGTCCAGTATTTATTTGTATTAGATACTTTGAACTTTTGTTTTTGGCCTGGTATGCTTATACGTCTGTTTTTGTTGTCCATGTAATCTTGGTTTTTGTTGTCCATTTCATACGGGAAAGGGAAAGTTGGAGAGAAAATAGGAAGAAAATTGAATTCATTTTGCTATTATCCTTCCACTTTCTATAGGAATCCAAACAAGAGAGGAGTAAAATTTTAATTTTCCCTTCTCTTCCACAAGTTCCAAACAAATAAAATTTCTGCTTCCTATCAGTATTTGGTGCTAAGTAATTGCATTTGCCCGTATGGCCACCGTAAGAATTTTGTTCGGTGATCTGTCCTTAAGTCAAAGAAAAGAAAAGAATTGGTTGATAGTAGTAGTAATCATAGTAGTAGTGTAGGTCCAAGCCCTTGCTTTTCACTAAAAGACGGACGCACTCCAACCAAGCTCTATAACTCTAGAAGGGAGGCCAAACTTGCTCCAACCATCCTCCATATGGGAGCTCCAAAATGGAGACAATGCACATAAACTTGGTATTGTTGAAAAGTATCTTGAATACCTTCGAAATGAGACCGACACGGGACACCATTGTTCAATATGATTATGAAAGAAGAGATGGATGATGGGAATTGTGATTGGTGTGTTTGTGAATAGTGGTATGCTCGAAATGCACTTTTTGGACAAAACATGATTGTTTGAGTCTCCAAACGGAGACGTGATTTGGAGTTGCTCCAAGAAATAAATCATCCTTTTGTTAGGTTACATTAGTATTGACATGTTTAGCCTTTGTAGACTGTATAGATTCTAATTCCTGTGGTTGTGGGAATCTACGATGAGCACACATATATGGAAGCATTAACAGAGTGGGGTGGAATATAGGCACTTCATTAGCCCCACTTTGTTATGTCCATTGCTGTATTAGTTGAACTGTTGAAATATACCCCGATTCAGTTGTCCCACTTCATGGCTTTAAACTTCATCACAACTAGTCATTAAAAACTGTTTTCTGATATTCAAAGATTTAGAGTTTGGCAAAAAGCTCAATATGTTCTTCACCTTGATGGATAAAATTGATTGCATCAGTGCATCTTGATATTTCTTTTAAAATATTTAGACTAGTCCAAAGAACATTAGGTCTCTTTTACCAAGTTGAATCACTTGGTACACTTGATGTTGCTTAGGTGAGGTGAGACCTTATTTTTAGCTCCCCTTAGGAAATCTTCATGATACCCTAACTCTGACATTCACGCAGATGCAGTTTATAACGTAGCTTCAACAAATCTTTAAGTAACCAAGAACACTCATAATAGAAAATTCAAAACTCCGCATATAGAATTCAAGTTTGATGTTAATAGTCGTGCTAATTTTATCTCTAACATTTTTGTTGTATTTCCCCTGTAAATAATAGACAAGGATTTGAACTATGACGATTTGGCTTCGGGACTAAAGGAAGCTCTTCAAAATGACAAATCTGTGTTTGATGCTGATCGTCTTCAGAAGTACACAGGTACTTTTGCTTCCTTTTCAGCCTTTGACTATCCAATATTGATTTAGATGTGTTATTGCATAAATCTATGTCAAGATTACTCTCTCTCCCGTATGCAACTGATGAAAAGAGGATATGGCAACTGCGATTGATAAAATTAGTTCCATGTTTTCCCATCTTTTTCTATAGCCTAAGATAGTGGTAGATTGGCTTGTGTCAGTCATCTAAGAATGCACATTTGGCCTGTCTTGGCGGTGACATGCAATTGTTATCTTACGAGGCTGGATTTTGTGTTATGTCCCTTTGAATGAATGTAGCTTTCCCGTATAGACATATCTTTCCTGCTCAAATTGTTCTTATGGGATATAAGGTTTGCTTGTTGGTCAAGATCTTATATCTTTTGATTTCCTCATTATTTTTCTAGGAAATTTTCCCCTATGAAACAGTGATTTAGTGACCCAGCTCCCCAATTCTGAAATTATCCTTTACAAGATTGTTGTGATATTGTTTCCAGGTCCTGAACTACGCAAATTGTTGAAATGGCCAAGGCCACTTCCTCTGGAGGATGAAAGAGTCCGCTTATTGCGCGAGGTACTTTACAGATGTTCATATCCCGTTGTGTATTTCTTTGTCTCCATTAGTTTGCAATTATGTTAGTCCCGTTTTCAATTTATCTGATTACCGATCAAATTGTTCCTGTAAATTAATGTAAATGGCTCAGGTTGGCCTTGAACTGGAGAAAAACTTTGAGGGTAAAGCATCCAACCTCGTTGATTCATGTGGAAAATCAGCAGAAAAGCTTGTAACTCTTGTTACTCGCCACTTTCCTGGTATTGTCCTTGTACTTGTTACGTTAGTAGTTGACATGGAAATTGTTCGAATGGGTTTTCTGCTTTACCACAACAAATTGCAAGGAATAGTTCAATGAACTATAAATCTTTTGGATATCGTAGGTTTCCGCGACCACTCAGTTTACAAGGGCCACCAGGTATTCTTGTACAAAAGAGCTCAGATATTTGCGGCAGATTTATGGGGTGCATTCAAGGGCAAAGGATATGGGGAGTTCAATGACATTGGAGAAATTACCATATTTGCTGACTATATCGTTCCAGCGGTGCTTCGGCAGCTTGGTGTGCTGAAATATAGTGCAGCCCTAGCTGCAACTATTGAGGCTAATGTTGAAATTGGTTCGGGTAGTGAGGAGGAAGTGGAACTAAGAGCTTGCTCAGTATGTGCTGTAGAGAAAATGAGGGAGTTGATCCAGGAAAAATCTGGAAAGCAGGTCTGTCTTTCTGTCCTTTTGAACAATATTTCTTCCTTAAACACAGGAAAATTTTCTGCTTTTGACTTGATTGCTTGTGTACCTTCTTCCGATTCAGCAGTTCTTTTGTTGTGGTTTTTGGTGGCTGTAAATTGCAATGATATTGTTTTGCTTGAAATATCATTTCTCCAAGTCTTGTATTGACACAGTTTGACTGAATCTCATATGAGCTCTCTTCAATTTACGAGAGTTTTTTCTGGATTTTTGAGAGACATTTCTTCTCTATGTTCTATTGTAATAAAAAGAAATTCCATGCGTTGCTCCACAACCAAATGATCTCCCATGTGCAGCTGGTCTCTTTAACCCCCGTCTCTTTTGCCAAAGCTAAATGTGGTTTTAGTCTTCAACACTTTTTGGAAGTAGCTAATCCAGAGCGTTAGTGCTTCACCACAAAAACCTCATCCCTAAGTGTATAGGCCTCACAATGTGAAAGAGGTGCCATGGATGCAGCCACTAAGACTCGGACACAACAAAAAATTTGAAAGTCTAGGCTGAAAACTGCAAATGGTGTGTGGCTGGAAACATACTGACAAATAATGTTGTGTCACATGTATGTGTGTGTCAACCGGGCAAAGTATAGCATGAGTCCTTCTTGTCTATGACTTTCTTAAATATGTTATTCTGCAGAGCTGCATTTTGAAAAAGTTTCTCAAGAAACATAAACCCTTGTAAAGATACAAGACCTTTTTCCACTGAGGGGATTAACTGCCAAAGTGCTGCTTCCCTTTGATTTTCTGCGTCCATGAATTGCTATCCGGCAACCGCAATACTAATGGATAAAATTTAGTTACTTTACTCCCTCAAAAAAGTGAAAAACACTTCTTTCTGTTAGTTTTTACTAATTTAGTCAGTTAAGTACAAGTGTCAGCAACAAGGAATCAATCACCTTAGAAACTGGTAAGATATATGTGGCTGTCGAGACTTCGTAATTTGCATGCCAGAAAGTGTCTGGTCTCTCTATGGCCTGTCCTAAACCACTTTGCTGTAACTGGTAAATTTACCTGATATGTCACTTACACAGCGTAAGTTACACTGTAAAATCAAACTAATCATAATCTGGTGGTGATAATGAACTGGCTGTAGCACTTCAACCCGAGATGCTGCATCATTGTTGGAATTATTGATTGGCGAAATATGTGGCCACGCACGAGTGACAATCCACCACTTAACTGCTACATGGAATGGTGCACAACTCCTCTCTGGCGGTCACTTTGGCCTCCTGCTTAGATGTTTCAAACTTTTCTGACGGAAATGGATGAGGATTCTTTGGCACTCTTCCTATGGAAAACTCATTCTACAATACATTTAAGTATCTTTTGTATACATGTTATTGTTTATATGTCATCCTACGTGTAATTATTCATACCCTTATGTTTTTCTGGCATTTCCTTTTCTATTTTCCCTTTAGTGATTCTCCAAATGTTCCCTTTGTCTATCTCGTGTTTTTTCCTCTCGATTCTTCAAATTATGAATTATCGTTTGTTATGTTTCAATTTCTCTAATTGTGTGGGCTTTTCTCCAGGTGTTGAGTGTGGAATTAGATATTTGGCTATGGTCTGTTGGTGTCCAGTGCCCATCTCTCCAGCATCATCGGACCCTCTCCATATACTACTAAGTGGGGATTAGAAGCTTAGTAGTCTTGTGATTTTAGGCTATACTGGTCAGAAGGATAGAGAAATTTTGACGGTTGGAATTTTCAGGTAATTTCTATAGAAAAAGCTATAACTGATCTTTGGCATCTGTTTTTATTTGTTTTGTCCCCCTTTACTATGATTTTACCCTCTTTTCAAAATCGTAAGAGGATGAGTGTTTTGTCAACTGATATTGTTGTTGCAATTGCATAGATGTACCCATAGAGATCCATAATCCATTCCTTGGAAGTTGATTAAACTTCTTCTTTTCGGGAATGAGAGAACAAAAATGGAAAATTGCACAGGCAGCATCCTTTACGTAGAGCCTTCTTTCTTTGGACCATATGAAGGGGTCACAGAGTCGCTTGACTAGGTTTCATTAGTTTCTGGAAGAGATTACCGTAGAAAATCCAAGTACTCAATTGAGAAAGATTTAAGTTAGCATAAAGGTTAACCCACAAAAGGCAGTTAAGATTCATGTTCTAGGAACTACTCAAACATATCTTTGCTTATCCTGTGGAGCTGAATAGTGAGATTTTTCTTTCGGAAAGTTCAAGCTGCATAAAGAAGTGCGCCCCTTATTTCCTAATAAAACACGCTATTCAATTCTTCCCCCAAAATCAATCCACTTTTGGAACCTTGAAAAACTAACGTTATCGGTCTTTATGCATTTGGATTGCTACCTGCGGCACGCAGTTTAGTCAGATACCGGTTGAAGGGCCTTAGAACATGAGAAAATTAGAAAGAGACTCACAATAGAGGGATAAACACATTTGATGTTTTCGGCTGAAAATTCCTATGCAACCCACGTTTGTCCATCATCTTTAGTTTGAAAACCTCTCCAACTTGATTTCTGCAAAGGGAGGTATGTCCACATGCATTGTTGTGAAGGGCTTCTTTTTTAGGTCTGGTGTGTATTACCAGTCTTGGACCATATATAGTTAGCCATGGCTTATTCCTCTTTGTGAGATTTATCTAGCAAAGTCCAAGGACATAACACAACTTTTGAAAGAGAAGTTCTTTTGAAGTGGGTGAAGTCAGTGCCAGCCTTCATTGGCATCCCACAAAGTGAAAGTAGGTTTTTTTTTTGTGTGGGTCTTTGGAGGATGGACCACAATAGCTGATTTAGTTCTTAGTCTGAGACACTCTTTTTCAAGGTTGACTACAGCAATCGTGAGTAGAAGGGTACAACCCTTAGATAAGATGTGATTGGCACTCATATAGCTTGGTCTATTCCATTCTGAAGTAAAGTTGGCCACTAGTTATCAATATATTTTTGCAACTTATAGGTGGTGGCAGGTTCCGATGCTCTAGACTATGAATGAAGGAAGTATGGTAATGTGCACAGAAATTGGTTTGAGACGAAATTGGTTTGGGTCTCTAGACTTGCCCTCTTTGATGCCTTTTGGCTTTGATTTGAGGGTATGGTTCCGCGGCAAAACGTTCCTTTAGCTCCTCGGTTCTTAGAGGTATAGGGGGCTACTTTTTCAGTGGTAATTTGAGAGTAGCCACTTTGTGCATATATTGCCAAAGGTTAGGTGTGTCTCCAATCCTCCTCCGCCCATACCCCCATGATTGAGGACCAAATGGGTTCTTCTGTTGTTGTTGTATAGGTGGTGGCAGGTACTTGGCGTGGGTGTTATTGCTGTTTTTTCATCTTCAAACTATAGGGAAAAGCTGTGCAAACTACTATAAACCATGTCTAGTATAGATAAAGCCTTTCCATGGAAGAACTAATTACGAGCTTCCCTCAAGTCTTACATGAGTTCTGGTAATGTTGCTCTTCATCTTCACCTCTAGGAGCATCCACCATGACTATGGCTTGATTTTAGCTGCTCTAAAGTTCACAGAACTTCCCGTATCCTCCCTCGACACCCCCACAGCCCCACTGAAGAATTAACAAGTGCTTGCCCTTAGGTCATGATGAATTGGTTTGTGTTTTGTCGGAGATCTCCTCGTGATAGTGAATTTCCTGTACCCATCAGTACCGGCGTGGGTTTGCGTTTCTTTGTGATTGCTCAACTTTATGCAGATTCAATTCTTCATTTGAAATAACTAAAACTTGAGATCCATCTCACGGAGGATTATTACGCTTCAATCACTCATCTCTATCATTTTATCATAGATTTGGGTACGAAATAAAAATACAGATAGACTACTCCAGATACCATTTTAGGGTGCTTTGCCCACAACTCCATTTGTAGGGGTCCTCCGCACTGCACTTATGTTGGGATGGAAATGCAGATAGACTACTACTCCAGATACCCTTTTAGGTACCACCATGTGCTTTGAGCACTAAAAAGTAGGTTTAGTTCTACTAAAGGACTACCAAAACTTAAAACCAAAAAATTAGGTGACAAAATTGAAGAAGATCGAACAGTTTGAAGTTAGAAAGATATCATTGGCAAAAGTATAAAAACTATTCCTATTGTACTTGATGAATGGAACCCCATTAACCCAAGAGGTCAGCCTAGTGATCAAGAACTGAGACTCCAAAAGTTTGCTCCTTGCTAAAGTTTCAAAACCTCTCAAATGGTATCAACTTCTTTTAGGCCAGTCCATATGGGGCATTCGCTTCGGCTTTAATTGAATTCTCCGCAAGTGGGCAGTGTGATTAGACCCTAGAATTAGTCGAGGTGCGCGTAAGCTAGCCCAAAGTTATAAAAAATCGAATGGACCACCCCCACTCCACCCACAGCCTAATGATCTCTTGATGCTAAATCGTGGGATTAATAAAGATACTCGTACCAATTAGCGAGGTACTAAAATACGTGTCGGAGTCCGACAGGTGAGGTGAGATTGCTTGGCCTAATCACTTTGCGAGTAAAGTTAGCCGCATAGCATGGAATAATGCCAATGCTTTTGGGTATGGGTTCCAACTTTATTCTTGATTAAAATAGTGATGTTATCTCATTCAATTATCGTACGGATAGTTTGAACTTTGAACCTTAAATAAAATAAAGTGCCATCCAATCCGGGAGTTTGCTTTTTCTCAATCAGAAAATGAACAGAAATTTGATGGTCTTATCTTTCCAAGACCCTCCTGTTCACGACGGTGGAATGGTTTCATTTTAGGCTAAGTTGATTTTGGGAAGGAAACCCTATGCCCGTTCTAGCTGATTGATGATAAAGAGACTTTCGCTTTCACGTAAAAGAAAATCGACGTCGTAATCTGCAGGATTTAGGACGAGATTCGTATCTAAATTGCAAGATATGGGTTTGGATTTGCTAGGCGTGCTCAGACTGTGGCCAAGTTGGCCTGCATGATCTCATCTCAGGGTGGGGAGATTTTCATTTTCCCAAAGGCTTCCACAGGAATCCCTTCCCTTCCATTGGTTACCAGCATTAATTTCGAGTTACTCTATTTGTATTTTTGATGAAATGACCAACTTTCAGTATCAATAATTAGACGATAATAGTTTTGCTAACACCACACACACGTACGCAAACAAACAATGGTAGAGCTATTTATATGTGTGCTTAGACTTTTCGTTTAGCATCTGCGTATTTTGCTAAGCATTATTATTGGAATTCAAACGGTGCTCGCTCTTTCTACGATTAGTATTCATGTTAGCATATGGTGCTTAAAGTTTAGACTATTGAAGTTGGACTCCAAATAAAACTAGAGAGTACAGAAATGAGCAAATTAAACTGGATAAGTACACTATTTTTTTATTTTATTTTTTTTCGCATAGGGGGTGTTTCCACTAACCAACAAGTTGTAGACCACAATTCTTAGGTTGTGCTTATTCAATTTTTTTTTTTGCGTTTGTTAGTTTTATGCTAAACTTTTATGTAATATGGAGTATTGATTATGACTTTTACACAAATATTTTAAAAAAGTATAATAAACTTTAGTCCTCTTTCGTACTTTTTACGTTTGTTGACCAGACTGATCGGGGATTTTTCGGAAAGGGGGGAAGCAGCCAGATCGTAAGCTAAGGTCCTTTATTCTACTATATACAAGTACAAGAAGACTTAAACTTAAGAAATTACCTACTAGAAGACTCAGAAGTTGCTAGGAACTTATCTAACTGTGTACTACAAGCTAGAGTATGTAACATACTGGAGTATTAAAAGAATAATTTGAACAATGTGAAAAGGAGATGATAAAAAAAAAACCCTATGTGAATTGGAGGCAACGTGATTTTGTCACGGGATACGACCTCAATACTTTTACTCGGTCTATATATATATATATATAATTTTTTTTTTGAACGACTACTCGGTCTATATAGATGAGACATATAAACATAAAATCAAGAGAAGTCTATCTCGTAAACTATGCTCCCTACAAATGGGGGGCGGTGTGATTGAACCCTTAGATTTAGTCAAGGTGCAAGTAAGATATCCGAACGCGTAAGTTATTACTTAAAACAATTTTTTTTTCCCCCTTTTTAGGGTACGGAACATAAATTTGATTGCAAGTTGTTGTGGTTGTGTAGCAGCTCTGCAACCAAAAATGTCAACAGTAGCAGCTCTGCAAGTGGGAGCAAAGGTGGGGTAACATGCAAATACAATACTACAATTGGTGGCGGGAGGCCCCCCCGGCGATTGGGCCCCACTACGAGGATAAGGACGCCACATCACCCTCGACAGCGACGTTTTTTCCCCATTTCCGCCACACTTTCTTATCAGAAAGTCTATTTGCACCGCATATCTGTGCACAGATTGTGCACAGATCGTCTTGTGGGGCCCGCTAAGGGTCCCATACAAATAATCCGAGCCGTTCATTATATTTAAAACATTTTTTCAAGTGCCCCCGCGAAAAATTATCTCAATCTGACGCCTATAAGTACTTGATCTAATCGTCTAATTTTTCATTCTCTAAAAACCGGAATGAAAAGTTAAATGATTAGATCAAGTACTTATAAGTATCGGATTGGGCTAATTTTTCGCGGGAGCCCTTGAAAAAATGTTTTAAATATAATTAACGGATCGGATTATTTATATGGAACCCTTATTGGGCCCCACAACGCAATCTGTGCACAATCTGTGCACAGATCTACCGTGCAAGTAGCATCTCTCCTTTCTTATCTATATCCCTCCTCGTTGCTAGGAAATACTGCCACCACCAAACACCTCTTGGTGCTTTGGCCTCAAATTTCAAGAATTATAACTTTGACCTAGAAAAAATATTTCCATCCTTTTAACTATAAAAGATTACACTAGCGGCCTATATACTCGCTCCGTCCCAATTTAATAGTCTCTTGTTCTTTTAAAACTAATTATATTTTTAAATCGGTAATAAATTTTATATCCAATATGGATCTTGTGATAGATCTCGATTTGTTCTATAGTACAATGTTGAAAAATGATTTTGGCACTCTAATTTTTATGACAACACTCTAAAATTTGTTTTTAAGTATACCTTACTATGCATAATTTTTACATTAAAAGACAAGTTTTGGAGTGTCAAAATCATTTGCCTACAATGTTTTCAAAATCATATAAAACATTATAAACTAAAAGATATAAACAATTGAAAAGTGACACGAACTCCCAAAAACGACTGTTAAATTGGGACGGATGGAGTATGTTTGAGATTAAAGCGAATTGGTTTTTCCTCCAACTTGATGTACCCAAAAGGATTCAGGCCGTTATAGCCAAGAAGCCTTTGGCCAAACGATATCAAGGGTGCACTTAAGTGCTAGAAGAAAGAAAATCATGAGTTCAATTATTTCTCCAAGGTGTTAATCTAACTATTCTAACAATACTAACTTTCGCTAATAAAAAAGAGAGAAGAGTTTATATGATCTTCCTCTTCAAATGCATGTTTTGACCTTTTAATGAGAGATAAGTGTCTATTAATAGGTAAGTGCACGGTTGCATGTATGTCAGAAACAGTCTCATTGGTTGATTGAGCTGACCCTTTATTAACGAGCCGTGCTATGTGCACAGCAGCTAGTGCACAGCAGCTGTGCACAGATGCCGTTTTCTCCCGCCTCGGGTCGCGCGAAGATGATCGGAGCCGCTCATTTTGT
>JAOTQK010000023.1:8579130-8594868 GCA_025642025.1 Rhododendron ferrugineum
AAGCATTCACAAACCATATATTCATGGAAAATAATCGGACATGGATTTAGGCCTAACATGTCTCTGAAGCATGTCTGGTAGAAGTGCACGTGCTTCTTAGATTTCCATTTATGAATTTAGACTTTTAGGTGTTTTTTCACTTTTATATACGGGTGGGAGCCATATTGTGAAGGTCAGGAAGCAAATTGTAAGACCTTTTTTGAGAAATTTGGGAAGGGCACATTCCAAGATTTACTTCCTCTTTTGCTCTTTCAGCTATTTCCCAAAATTGCATTCATCAAGTGCGCTTTTCTGAACAGTGCCTGGCAGAAACTCATGTGCATGTTATTCTGAGGGTCTTGATGTACTCTGCGAACAAATGCATCCTCAGGTGTGCTGCTTTTAGACTGTTTTTCAATATGTTGAACTCCCTAGCTGTCTTTGTACCTACTATGTACTGATTGGTATGATTTTAACTCTTAAAATTGAAGTGAGGCTCTCGTTGTTGATTTTCCATATCTGATCACTTAACTGGCTATAGTGCACTTTCACTTGGCCTCTTTACACCCAACAAAAGCAAATACAAGGCACAGGATTAATACCTACTAGACTGCAGGAAATAAAAATCCTAACCAATATAGTCAAGAATTTTTGGTATATATGGAAACACTTGCAACCTACCTTATGACAGGATACAAGAATGGTTATTGAGAAAATTATCCACTTTTTTGCTACCTTTTGTTTTGAAACAACTACCCAATTTCCATCCAACCTGCAATGTGTGGTCTTTTTACTCAAGGAAAGTGATATAATTGGCTCTCATGGTGAGTTCCTTTATCTAGAAATGGTTGGGCATGCATGTTGCGGAAAAGGATTAGCTGTTCTATTGATGTTTTTGAACCAACTTAGAGAGATCAGATTTTTTTTTTTGGGTTCATTCTGGATAAGGAGGAGATTTTCATCTTGATATACGACTAGCATTTTCTTGGCTCAGTTGGAATATTGCCACCTGATCTTTGACGAGGTCCAGTACGTCTTTCTGAGGTGTCTGGGATTCCTGTGCTGGTTTGTTCCCGAACCTCGAGTAGGCTCTCTCTCACCAGGACCAAGGTACTAAACGAAAGTGTTTTGGTTTTATAGTTGATTTTGCGCAGTGTGGCGTTTTCAACTTGAAGCTCACTCATGTGTCCATGTCAAAGTGTTCATTTTCTTTTTAGGGATCCTGTGCACTCAAGCAGGTAACTGGACAACTAGGTCTGAGAGACACCAAAAGGGATTCTGTGTTGCGTCCTCAGATACACCAGCGGTATAGCTTCATTGAAGGTGGAACCATCATTAGTTACTACGCGGAAGAATTTATTCCTGAGAGGCTACTTGACTTGTCTCCTCTCTTTTCTTTGTTGAAATATGGGCTATCGATCCAGAGACGTAGTGGATGTTGGTGCCAAAAAACTGATGAATGTTGAGCTTTGACGCCATAGATAGGATATCTTATATTTAGCAATGTACGTATACTCCCTTGAAGGTCAATTGTTTTATCACTTATAATCATACTCCCCATTAACAATTTTCGTGAAAGTTGTCTCTGCTGCGGTATCTCCTAAAAATGCAACTATGCAAGTCTCAACCTGGTAATTTGTTGACTTTGTTTGATTTGAGGGACTGAGGGAGTGATTAAACCTTGTTAGTTGTTGTGCGTTGTTTTCCTTTTCTGAATCTATTTGAATAACTTTTATGTTGACACTTCTATTTACCTCAACAAGGCTTGATGGTTCCTACAATGCTGGTGGTTGTGGAGACTGTTATTGATCTTCTGGTACAAGTGCTTTGCCTACACTTTTTGACTCTGGATAAGGACTGTAAAGTTAATGGATGGTGGAAAGACCCGAAAGAGAGCCCCGATAGAAGGAATCCTCGGTAACTAGTCCTAGACTCCTAGCTTTTCCTTCTATTTTATTGTATGTGCAGGAGAGAGGCTCGGTGGGTTTGATAAAGATTAAAGATATCAGATTAATTGGTTTTGAGATTGGCTGTTTTTGAAAATTTGAGTTGTATAGGATTCTTTGTTGGGTTTTCTTTGTTTGGCTAAGTTGCTACTTTCATAAGCCCAACAGCCTCCGGAGAACTTCCTCAATGCTGTAGATGCAAAGTGCTGTAGTTGTAGCTAGAAGCCTAGAAGCTATTCATTTTTTTTTTAGTTCCTTTGTACAAGCTCTTAAAATTCCAATGTGAAAGTTGATTTTCTTAAATGGAACTTATTTAGGCTCCGCTTGCAAATAATTTGGATTTCACTTGTACAGTTTTACGTTTTGTTTCTTCTAGTGTGAAATAATCACGAGTCTATACTGTAGGCTTGTTTCTTTCGTCATTCACCTAGAATTTGCCATCACCATATGAATGATTAGATATTGTTGACTTTGTTAAATGGAGCTGGGTGTGGGCCCTGGGGTGCAGATGTGCATCCAAGTTATGGATTTATCTTATTTTGATTTGAACGACACCAGGACATGCCATGGTGTTCGTATTCTTATTATATTTCTTTTATGTACGAGGACAAATGGTGTTTATGAAGGCGTCTTAGGATATTTCATGCATAATATTGTAATTCATGCATAGCTTAATATATGGGGTCACCAAAAATATGTATTCTGTATGAATGTCCAATTAAAGATGTTGGACATGTACCCCCTTGTCCGAATGTTCTTGGGATATTTCATGCATAATATTGGAATTCATGCATAGCTTAATATATGGGGATCACCAAATGCTATATGTATGTCCAAATAAAGATGTTGGACATGGACCCCCTTGTCCGAGCATTGAGTGTTCGACATAAGTACTTTATACATCTCTAAGGGGACATGTAAATAGATGGTTGATATTTGGCTTGAGTGATAATTGCAGTATCATGATTTAACTACATTTCAATCCCCTATGTGCCTTTCAGGATTGTTTTCCCCATTCCTCTATAATAGCATGCATATGATGAGGGCAACAAACTTACCGTTTTTTGGAGAACACTGGATGATATTTTCCCGAACTGCTGATGAAGCAACTTTTGGTTAAGGTACTACCAAACCTTCCAGTTTTGTGGTCGTAATGACTGAAATTCATTTCTTTTGAGTTAGGTTGCAGGTGCCACCCCAGATAAACTTAAACCT
Source organism: Rhododendron ferrugineum (assembly GCA_025642025.1). Classification (NCBI taxonomy): domain Eukaryota; kingdom Viridiplantae; phylum Streptophyta; class Magnoliopsida; order Ericales; family Ericaceae; genus Rhododendron; species Rhododendron ferrugineum. Next base: position 8,582,271 of record JAOTQK010000023.1, read on the forward strand.
TTCCTCATGCTATTTTATAAACTGAGACAGAGAGCCGCCAGAAGGTAAGAAAAGCAATCACACATTTGCTTTATTTACAGTAATTCATTGCATCTCTCCTAGATGTCTGAACTTTTGCTTCCCAGAATTAGAGGCTGAGTTGGGTAATTGGGTGATTTTTGTAAATTGGGTGTTTGATTGTGTTCCTCGGTTGTGAAATAACACTTGAAAGTGCCTTTTTTTTCCCCCCTGGCTGACGAGGGTTTAGGAGTTCGTCCACCTAATACCTATGTATATGTAGTCCTTCTGCACCATATGTACAGGTAATTACCTGGCATAAGCTCTGGAATAGCCTTTAAGGGGAATGAAATGTTAAATATTGAATCATTGGTCCATCTTTGAGATTCTAATCCATGACCTCCCACTTGGTAGCTGTAGGCCCTGCTAACTGGGACAAGCCAATTGACTTTATTTTTTGGGGTCTTCCCCTTTGGAGTTTGTTTTTCAAATGTACAGGGTATTCATAATAATGTTTCCATACAATTACGTCCAACCATGGATGTCTTTTTCCATGCGACATCTTTCTTACTCTGATAGAATTGACAAAGGTGCACTGAACTACCAGCATGTAGCCAACGTTACACTGCAGATTTAAAGGGACTGGTCGTCACTATGCAAAGAGACGTGGTGTCAGTGCACCTTTGTCGTACCTTTTGATCGTGATACACAAAACAAGCTCCTTAGAATTGTCAAAACTCTTGGATGTGACCCCCGTCTTGGAAAATAGACTGAAGGCCTGAGGCAGATCCAGTGTCCTTTGTTCCGGGACTTAGAATTTTACAAATGAGGATATTAGTTCTCTGTCTTTTTCATTTGCAACCGTATAGGTATTTCAGTGCTAAAACTTTCTTGGAGCCGCCACTTCATGCATTTATTGCAAATAATTAGCTTTGTCTCCGGTTCTCCCTCACTCATACCGCCTCTATTGGATATTGGATATAACATGGGTATTGTTATTCTTGTATATTCAAAAGATTAGAAAAGGGATTTGGTAAGTTTAGATTCTTATTCTTGATAACAATATGCTGGGAGATGGTGACCAAGTTTGTGTCAGTTACAGGAAAAACATCGTATGGCAAAAATTTGATACATTGTTTGGTTTCCCGATTTCCCGATGATCAAGATATGGTCTAATCCAGAGATTCACATTATTGTTCATTCTGACTCATTTGTGCAGTATGAAAGTGTTGTTTCTTCTGTAGTGGAATAATCACCTGTTCTACAAGAAGGCTTCTTTCTTCTTCCGTGTTTCTCTCAGCATTTGCATCACCGTATGGTTATGACGTTGATAAGACTGAGGAAACCGGGTGGCATTGGTTTCTTTTGGAATGGTGGTTTGATATTTGGTTCAAGTGGCATTTGCAGATTATGACTCAACTCCATTTCAATTCTGAATCATATTTGTTTCAGGGTTTGGCGTCCCAGTATATTTATGTCTGCAGATGAGAGCAAATTTGGACGACCACTAAAAACAACATTAGGAGGTATTTTCCTCGACTGCTGAAGCGACTTCCAGTATGTACTATCAAACTCTTTCAGTTTTGAAGATAATCAAAACCTTTTGTCATGCTATAGTTTTCCACAGAGCAGCCAGAAGATTGAAAAGCGATACCAAATTGGCTTTAGTTTGACATCAAATCGTTACATCTCCTTGTGATGAATGCAAAATTGTTTAGTCGTGTTTTTGTTTCTTTTTTCATTTTTCACTTTTCAGAAGCCACATAAATCGTGTTTGCCAGGAAAGTCTACAGAAAACCCCAGTTTTTAGGAAAACCAAACCAATTTGTTCACATGATCGAGACCACTTTCGCACATAAAATGAAAACGATGTAAGAGCTTGAGCGTTTTTCGCACAGGAAAAAAAAGGGGGTTGTGCTTTTGAACTATTCATTCTTTTTAATCTGAAAGCACAAAAAGTTGGAAGGGAAAACGAAACAATTTGATTTTTCATAATTAGAGTACATCTTAACCACTTGTACGCATGGTATATATCACCTTTTCTGTTAGGCATATGATTTCCACTTATTTGATGATGTTGATAGGTAGGTGAATACCACTTGAAGCATAGTGGACTGGTGATGAATGATGTACATCAAGCCATCTTTGGGGATCAGATTCCCTCCATATCTGCATCCCTCCAACTTCTCCTTTTGAGGACTTTTTAAATGATTTGAGCCATTCATCTCATTTGTCCCGTATAGGAATTGCAAAAAAAACTCTCTTAGTCGTACGTAGATAGACACGTGAACAAATTGTATTGGATTCCATAATACGGATGGGTAAAATTCAATATCATATTCGTCATCCATTTTACGATTTTCTCACTTCTTATATGTATCCAAACAAATTTGTTTTCGGGAGACGTGCTATTTTCTTGGGAACTTCGAGTTGAACGGTCGGAAAACTTGGAATCATCGTTTTCCATAGAAATGGCTGATTGTTCTTCTTCCACTTTAATAAGAGGAAATGAGCGAGGCTGTGAGGGATTCATGTTGGTATTATATCTTATCTTTGACCAGTTTCGGTGCAGATTCGGAGGAACAAATAATCAGAGCACGAAGACATCGTTACAGTACCAGATAAGGAGAAGCTGTAGTCAATTTGATTTTTTAGTGCCCACAGAACAAAAGCTTATCCAGAGAATTGTGGAAGCAAGCTCGTGCAATTGGACCAAAGACTTGGATGCCTTTTAGTGGACTAGGGGGGGACAGAAACATCCTTAGACTTGTCCCCCACTCTCTCTCTCTCTCTCTCTCTCTCTCTCTGTATTTGTTTTGATCAAGAATAAACAATGGGGAGATGTTGACAAGTTTCAGGCAGCAATACTGGAAAAGCCATACTATAATTACCTCCAATAAAGGAATTGGAATCCTCTCGGTAACTGTTCTGGATAGTTGCGGCCTGCGGGAGTGCTTTCTGCGATGCAAAACTCTCTTCAGCTCTGGAGAGGGAGAGAAATTGGTCACATAACTCCCGCTCCTTGGCTTGATTAAGAGGATTACTGGGATTGGCTCCCAACTCTGCGTGAACAACGTTCTCGATCCTTAGACGTGGCCATTTTGGTGCCCCCATAATCATTTACTAAGTATATGAACCGCCATGGGTTCTTGACCAAGTATATGAACCCTACAAGTCTCAGTGGTGGATAATGGCGCTAGTCGATACATTGCTGCGTTACAATCTTATAATTTCATTCATATTGTCGTGAGATCATGTTAACAATAATCCACATACATGAATCCTCACCCAACTAGGTTCTCTTATTTTTTATCGAGAAACAATTAGCTTCTCTTATCTTATTGAACAAATTACAAAGTCACCTGCCAAAGAATAATTGCATAATCACACAAAGATACTATTTCCTCTTTTTCCCAATTCACTCATCGCAATCCTGCATTTGGGTTATTAATTGAACGCCGAACAATCGCGACGGATATTCCCGTTGGATCCGGTCTTGACTCCGACCCGGCCTAATTTGGTCATGGCCGTGACAAAGGCTTGCTGGAAGACCGCCGAGTTAGCGGCCAGGTTATTCACGGTGGGCTTGGACCTGGAGTCCGTGAAGAGGACCTGGTCGGACGTGAAGAGGCCCTTGCCCTGCTGTAGATTCTGGTAGTAAACGTTGTCAAAGGTTCTGGGGGTGATTGGGTCCATGTTGATGGCTATCCTGGGGTCCACGTTTTTGGGGCACATGGCTTGCAATTGGGTTGAGTACGTTTTGTCGAGCGTGGGGTCCACTTGATTTTGTTTGCTGAAATTGTATACTCGGTTGGCAAACTTGCTGCAGTGGGAGAATCCTACGGTGTGGGCGCCTGCAGAAAATTATATACTAAAAGATTTAACAAACATATTAAAGAAGGATAATTTATTTAAAGAAGAGCTGTGAATAAGTGTTACAGAGTTCAAACTCGCGCGTCGAAAAGTGTTTTGAACGATTTGGATTAAAAACAAACTATTATCGGTTAGAGATATTTATTACCGGTCAAGGTTTAAAAACACATCTCCATCATTGATTGCTGAGACGGACGAAGTGAGATTGCGCGCCTCCGTGAATAAGTTATTCTCATTAAATTATCTTATTAATAAAATAAGTGATACTCTTTTTTTTTTTTTTGCATTATAAAGTGACCAGGAGCCACCTCAAACCATAGTGTTACCATACATCATAAAGAAAATATAACGATCGAGCATTCTTACAAAAAATGACGGGCTACCAACTTTCCCGTACTTTTCAACCATCCTTTTTGTACCAAAAAAAACAAAAAAAAAACCCCTACCCTCTTAATCGATCGACGTCGTTTCTTTCCTATTATCTTCCGGTATTACATCAAATATTTAAAGCTAAAGATGTGGCATCAATAACCATAAAGAAGCTCTTTTCTGTTCCATTACTATGACCCCGTTTGTCAGAGCATCCACAGTGGAATAAGCAAAATCAAAATGTTGTTAAAATTAGCAATATTTGCTCAAAAAAGTGTTTAGATCGATTGGAATAACCAAACATAGCAACCTTTTAAAATAAAACTTTGATATCATAACCCTATAGGATTATATTTATACCGATATATCTAAGGATTTCCTGAACTTTTAATCAAGGAGAAAAAGAAAATAGTTTATTGGCCTATCTAGAAGGTGAATTGGTGATGAAATTTCTTGTAGACCCAATATATATTAATGGCATTTTCCATTGACTTTTTTTATAGGCCCAGAAGGTTAAAATTGGTCTTGAAATTTCACACGCAAACAGATTTTAGTTCACAAACAAAGCTGTCATGCATGCAAGGGCCTTTATCCCATTTTTCCGGTTTATATAAAAAAACAAAAAAAGGGGCCTTATCCCGCTTGCAATCTAGCTAATTGATGCATGCCAGCTAGTACTTGACTAGTCTTGTAGTACTTGATACATACAATCATCAAATTAGGTGAAAAAAAACAAGTGATGAGATGGGAGGGCCAACAAACCTCTCCCTAGCTGTGGAAAGTGGAAACCCCACTGATATACTATATAGTAGCAAGCCAGCAGGGAATATTATTCACTTGTCAGGACTACCGTGTTGTTGTTTTCTTCAAGAAAACCTATTTAGTACTAATAATTTGTTCATTCATGACCTAACTTGATGTCTTTTTGCTTTGTTTGGTTGATATTTTAATTTAGTTTAGTTTTGGTAATGGGTAGAAAGAGAAATAGGGTAATGATTGGAGATATGAGTAATGATTAGAGAGAGATAGAGGGAGAAATGAAATTAATAATTAAAGATATAAGGTAATGATTGGAGAAATATATAGAGTAATGATTGAAAAACAAAACTAAAATGGCAACCGAATAAGGCCAAATTATATTTTATAATATAGTATATATGTGGGTTGTTAAAAGGAAAGGATGATATGGCCCAATTTTGAACCAGCTGTAAATCCGACTACTATTTCAAAGTCGTCTTACAAAGAAAGAGAGACTGAAGAAACTCATTCCCTGCAGGTTGAGAGGCCAGGGTGAAGTCAACGCTCCGATCAATTCAGGTTAATTAACAACGTACGGTAGAATGGTGTCACTGTTGCAACTTATACGTACTATTTGCTCTGTACTTGTTTGGAAGGTGGCAATATTGGTGTACGTACGTACCTGAGAGAGCAATCATGTCTGTTTGAGACAGCCCATGAGAAGCAAACAAGGTATTGAGCTGTACCAAATTGTTGGTTGGCTGAGGCAGCTTTCCATTCACACTCGCTGCGGTTGAACTCAGCCCATCCAATCTTCCCAATTCCACAGCATACGAAGGTCCACCGGCCTGCATATCATATATATAACCCATTAGAGATTAATGCATTTTGTGGTTATATAATTCCTTTAATTTGTGTCTGTCATATGGGAAAAAAAAAACACAGTCAAAGTATACGAACCAGTGCGACGACGTCTCTGGTTGCCATGGCAAGAATGTCAGCGCAAGAGACCTTGTTCTTGCAACTTGGGATTGCATCCACCGCTGCCTTCGCTTTGATCACGGTGTCGAACCCGTCTCCTGCCAGCGACAGATTGTCCGGGTTATCCTTCTCTGCTTGGTTGCTTCCGGTAGATGCAATTATCACCGAAGCATCACACCCCTATACATATATATTACAGTTGTCCAATTAAAAAAACTATCAATATCAATCTCCCAAATTAACGATCGATCCATCCGTCACCCGAGAAACGAATTGCATGCAGTATATAGTACTCCTAACAAGTTAGTCCCGAACGGTTTAATTAAAATTTGTTACCTCGACCATGCAATCGTGGAAAAAAAGACGGAGAGTCGCAGGGACCGTAACAAACGTCTGGCTAAATTTCAGCTTCACGGCATTCCTAACGACGTTTTCCACGTTTGGGCAGATATTGGCGTAGTAATTTTGCCTGAGTTGTGCTGATGCTAGATAAGGGAAGATACACAAGACCACGAGGAAATAGAAGCGGCCCATTCTTAATTAATTTCCCCAGATAAAATAAATTTGGCCAAGAAAATTGGTGGAGAGAGAGAAAAATATATGGGGGGATGTGGATATGGGTTTGATTGGGGTAGTAGAGATTTATATACTGTATGTATATGGGCAGTACTGGTGATAAAGCAGAAGCCAGTTGTAATTGAGAATCTTTGCTTAAACATGCATGATAGTCCAAGGAGTATAATTAATAAGATAAGAAAGTTTGGGGTCTAAAATAATCAGAGCCGGCTAAAGGGGTAGGCCAGGGAAGCACGTGCTTCCGGCTCCCAAAAAATGTTTAAAACGAGGGCTCTCAAAATTCTAGGATCCTTATATATATATATAGGATATTGAATTCTACACTCTATTTTTTGACATCTACACTCCTTTTTTGTCTTCTAGCAAAAAAATTACATACACTTTCAACATTAAAATCCAAAAAAATGAGTGTAGATGTCAAAAAAGAGAGTATAGAATTCAATTTCCATATATATATATATGGCCCAATATTTTTTTTTGTATTGAGCCTCCTTTATACAAAATAGGCCTAATTGAAATTTAAGAGTCACAAAATAGGCCTAAATGGTAGAATTACTCATTAGAAATACTGGGGCGATCAAAAAAAAAGAGAGAAGAAACGCCTGAGGAGTTGAGGACTATGGAGACTTAATTAGTAGGTTTGCAGCAAAAAGTGCGAGAAGACTAATTTTCAAATGATAAATTTTGAGGTATTGTAATAGTTACATTTTTTTGGATAATATGCTTCTATTTTGTAATGGTTTTTTTATGAGACTTTTTGTAGACCACTTTTGTATGAAAAATATAGAGAGGCCTCATTCAAGAGGTTCGCTTCCGGCCTTCAAAACTTATGAACCGGTCTTGGGTCCAATGGGAAAGAAAAGGACGTAATTGGTTTTGTTTTGTTTTGTTTTGGGAAGAGACTAATTGGATTGAATTGATCGATGATGTTTGGTACGTGGCCGCCTTTGGGCGCTTTATAATTTTCTTCGTACGTAACTGCTCCCCTCCTAATCGAAATTAATGAGTGTTGAAAATTTGTGAGAGTTCGGAGACTGAACATGGGTGGTCTAAGATAAGTGAGAGAAGCATGCAAAGTAGAACATTATGGTCCAGGTGAGAGAAGCAAGTAGGGATCGAGAGGCGTTGTCCGATTAAGAAAAAAACAGAGAGAGAGAGAGAGAATAAGAGTGTAACAATTAGGTGGAACGTAGCATGCACTGAGAGAGAGAGAGAGAGAGAGAGAGAGAGAGAGAGAGAGAGAGAGAGAATAAGAGTGCAACAATTAGGTGGAACGTAGCATGCACTGCATGACTGCTTTCCTGTGGGCTGCCAAGACTTGAGCATTCGTAGAATCAAAAGCCAAGTCTACTCCCAAATAATTGAGTAACTAGTGTGGATTCTGTGGAAGGGAAGGAAAGGGATGTCAGGCACCTTTTTTTTTTGTTTTTTCGGATTCGACGTTTCAGGATGTTCGGGTTAATTTACGTGCATCTCAAAGTTGGGAGATTCACAAGAGATTTTTTCTCTTTATTTATGGCATCTTAACCCCAAAAGGTTGTCAAATTTTGAAATCGTGACATCTTATTTACATCTCATTCCTATTGGTTGTTGTCATTTGAGTTACCACTTAGGGTTTGGCTATTGGAACTCTGAAGTACGGAGTATGAATGAAGGTCTTGTTTGTCCTAATTTTTTGATAACTCAGGTGTTCGGTCAGCTTATACGCACTTCGATTAATCCTGTGGTTCAATTCCATCGCCCACTTGCGGGGAATCTAATTAAAGTTGGAGCAAAACTCCGTTTGGACTAACTCCAATGAAGTTGATTATCGATTTTGTCTTTAGTTTTATATATCTTCACATACTTGTTACAATAACTTTTGAAAATTTTCTATACAAAAAGAGACTTCATCTTTCTAATTGGCCCCAAAAAGTTGTCTAATCCTACGTGAGGAGACAACGTTTATTTCATGTCAAAATAAAAGCCATCGGGATGCATTATGCATGTGTGTCATATAGTAAATACTTTCGTGATCATCTTTGAGTATCATGTGATGTGTCACTAATGCTTCATTTTTATGTAGTGGAGCACATTCCACTAATACTTTGGTAACACATACGTACCCAAAATATGGTACTCAAACACGGTCATATTAAGAAGTCTGAATTGGACATTTTGGCTAAATAATCCATTTGAATTATATTTTTATCCTTATTTTAAAAAAATCATATTTGTTAATTTTTCATCATTTTTTTGGATTATTGCTTCGTCACGACAAGATGAATCGAAGAAGTAAAAAAATTACGATCGAAACAAAGAAAAAATAAGCAGTTTTTTTTCGTAATTTTTTTTTATTTTTTTATATTCCTCTCATCATGACGACACAATAATCCAAAAAAAATAAACTCAAAACTAAAAAATGCAAAAATAAAATTTGGAATAGAAAAAAAAAAAAACCATCTTGCTTATTTAGCCGAAATAGGCATTATCTTTTTGGTCAACTGGACGGTATAGTTGAGTCTGAAACTCTGAATGGCCCACCACGAGGCTCATCTTGTTGGGTTGTTTTTGAACGTGGAAATACTCCTTTAAACAAGTCCAAGTTCCAACAATGATTCCAGAGGATTTCATTACAGAAACTATGGAGAAAAACCCTACGCATATATCCAGGGGCGGATTTAAGTGGAGACGGGTCACATGCCCCCCTGGCCTCCCCAATTTACATCCCATATTGGTCAACATAATCTTTCATCAACTCCTTTGGAATTAGTTTACGCGAAACTTCGTTCGTTCTTATATCAATTGGACTCCTTGCAAATGACTCCTTTGGAATTAGTTTACGCGAAACTTCGTTCGTTCTTATATCAATTGGACTCCCTGCAAATGACTGGTGGCCAGAATTAATTAAAAACATTCATATTGTGATACTTGCAGAGAAGATTATGGTCGGCCTAATTGGAGCTCAGCAGCACGATCCTATTGGTCATGGGCGACTAGAGAAAAACTTCTTAAAATTAATTCAAGTGACAGATCATAAAGGAGCATTTTATATATGCATGCACCAAAATAAATAAAGGAGACTACAGAGAGGTGAGTCAATGATCAGATCCTTATTTTCAGAACCATCAAGGCAAGTTTCTGTAGTAACAGAAGCTACGGAACAGAACCCCAAGGGTTGGCCTGGTAGTCTTTGCCTGTTAGTTAAGGGTTTGCTCCCTTCTAAAGATTTCAGGTTCGTTTTTCCCTGCCAAAAACTCGTGGGACCACCTTATCTCAACGCGTAAGTGTGTGAGACGACTGTGGGAGGAAATGTAAAATTTCGTCTGAAGTGCGTGCAAGCTGGTCAGAGACACCATACATTATGAGGACAAAAAAAAAAGTTTATGTAGTTAAGACTAGTAACAGATTGGTCCATATAATCTATAATATCCCTACATTACGAAATTTGATTTGTGATCAATCATGCCGCCAAAAGTTGTCAAATCACACCATCAGCCACTGCTTGCAAGAAAGAAATTAGTTTAATAGTACATGTTAGGAAAAAAAAGCAGGTAATTGGAATATTATGTCAATTCATATGCATGGACGTAAAACATACTCATTAAATAATGGAGTAGTAATTTCCTGGTGTGGTTTAGTTTGAAAAAATTGTGGTGAGGTGTCAAAGTTGGTGTCTCAATGTGAGGAAAATAATTATATTAATTACTTGGGTTGGTGGAAATTATTAAGAAAATAACTATAAATCTATCCCTTCTTCTCATGTTAAAGAAATGATTGGAGACCATATCGGATTATATTAGCTAGCTCCCTACTGCTACACTGGGACCATAAGCTCCTCCCATTTAAAGCATAACAAATTTATTAGTAGTAGAAAGTTAGAGAAAAAAGGTCATGATAAGAAAGTGCTTGAAATATAGATACGGACCTAAATGTATCTCGAGCTGTCCGATGTGAGTGGGTACCCGACACACTTATCAAATGGGTGTGGACACAACTGTTCTTGGACATCCCATGCGTCAATTTAGGCCCCGTTCCAGAACACCTTCTTAAAAAATAAGTACTTATTTAACATTTTCAAACTAAAAAACAATGTAAATGAAAAATAATTTTTCAATTTTTTTTGCACCGTATAAAAGATCTCAATGAGATCTATCAAACAAGATCTATATTGATAGAAAAATTATTTGCGCAAGTACATAATTTTTGAGCTTGAGATTACTTTCTTAAAAAATAAATACTTATTTCTCTTTCGGAAACGGGGCCTTAGTAAGGGTGAGCAAACCCATAAAAAGTAGACTAACACTATGCGAGTTGGGATATAGTGGCGCAACTGTTCTAGATACATAGCATTTCTTTTTAGAAGACTCTTTTGCTGTTGAGGAAAGAGACTCTTTTTAATATACTCCCGTCGTCCCATAATGTTTGTTCGGTCCGCAAAACGAGGACATAAAAATAATACAATTTTACAACAAAAATTTAAATTTTATTTCAATAATTCACTAGATATCGATGAGTTCTTTTATTTTATGAAAAAAGTTTGAATTTCTTGAAAGAAATACATTATTTTTAAGTTCTCATTATGCAGACGGGACAAATATTTTGGGACGGAGGTAGTATATACTATTGATTGTTGAGATCATCGATCGAGATGCAACTACAGTGACTTTTCTGCAGTTGACTGCAGAGAAGCGGGGTGCATTATTAAAAACATGGCTTTACAATCCAAATTGAAAAATACAGACAACGCTACCCAATGAGCTGCGTATGGGCCCAAGTTTAGCTAGCTTTTCGAACTGGCAATGACGTATTTGGGTTTACTAAACCTTGATGGACCAAAATGCGGTGGCCCAAATTATACTGGGCCAGGCTTTTCACTGGTTGATCGAGTGGGCCCACTGTGAAAATTTTATTAGCCGAAATTTGCAGATCACGAGAAATTAGGCTCCAAAAAATAGTAGGGAAAATGACGGCCCATGACGTGTTTTGATAATTAATACCAGTGAAGGACAAGCTAAGAAAATTTGTTAATGCTGAAAATGTCCTTGGCAGGTATTAATTATCAAACACGTCCTTGGCCGTCATTTTCCCAAAATAGTATTGAAACTCAATGAAAATTACCTTTGGTAAAAACTTCAAAATACCTTTATTTGCATACTCTTATAAAATTAACTAGATAACAAAAGAAACTTGCATAAAAGTAAACAAAATATTGAACACAATATATGAGTGAAATTACTTCTTGAGAATGAGATCAATCTTACAGACTGATCATATTCTTATTACCTTCAAATTTTGTTGTCTCTCTTTCTGTTTCCTTTCTTAGTTCTGCTCCTTCTAATTCCGAGCTTGATGGAGAAGTCAGAAAACTTTTTTTTTTACCAAAAGTAAAAAAAATTAAAAGGTCCACTAACAAAGGAAAAACCACTTATGAAAGATTTAACCCTAACAATTCTTAAGTTAATCGTATTGAAATTAACAAATCCATTGCAGACTCTGAATTCTTTTTTCTATTTTTTGAAAATTCGCATGAGGCCTCATGCTGTGGCATTTTCGTCAACCAATAAGTAAACCACATGCAATAAAATGTAATTTAAAAAATGACGTAAAGAAGTTGTTTGTTGTTTAGGTGAGACTGACCCAGTCTGAAATCTCTGTCTGAAATTTCACCTTCACGCCCAACACCTTAGAATTAACATTAGTAAATTAAACCTAATTACATAATACATAGTATATGTATATATATATATACTCAAAATTGTACAAATGTCAAAAGTGATTTGTGGGAAAGAGAGCACATCATTTTCAGTAATACTACTATTGTTTAGGGGTGTTCCGGATTCTCAAAAAATGAACTTTTAGAAAAGAAATGTAATTTTAAACTCAAAAATCATGTGTTTACGTAAATAATTTTCCTACCAATATGGATTTTGTTTGATAGATCTCATTGAGATCTTTTAAACGGTGCAAAAAAAATTAATAAAATATTTTTCATTTTCATTATATTTGAGCTTGAAATTACCTTCTTTTTGAATAAGAATTTTTGAATAAGAATGTTGAAAAAGAAAGCAAAACGACACCTTAG
>JAOTQK010000023.1:8635087-8645691 GCA_025642025.1 Rhododendron ferrugineum
AGTATCTATATTGAACATAACTCATATATCATTTGGAATATTTATTAAAGTACCCCTATATTTTCATTATTTAGAGAATGACCTTTTTTCACGAATTTATCGAGTCAAACACCTGTATGTTCAAGTTTGACTTGAATTCATAAACAAACGAAAAAAATGTGATTGAGCATTTCTGTATATTTTTATAAACAAGTTTGAACAAGTTAAAAATCGAGCCAAGTTCAAGCTGTTTAGTTTGTTTAGCAGCTCTAGACAAGTGCAAATTTGCTGCGATCACAATGTGTAAAGACAAGACGAAGTAGACTCTTTTTGGGCTAAAAAACGGTTATTTCTCAAAATTTGGATAAAAGTAAAAAATTTAATTTTCCGATTAATCTCGTTGAGAATAAGTTACACAAATTTAATGCAAAACTAACAAATATAAAAAAAAAATTCAAATCAAAACAAAATTAAAAAAAAAAAAGGAGAAAAAGTTGTTAAGCTTTAAGCTCTCACCATTTTTTCTCTACTGTATCCCATCATTTTTCCCGATCAACAACAATAATGGCGTTCCTCACTCGCCGTACCTCTCTCGTCGGCCTCTACAATCGCCACCGTCCAATTCCACCGCTCACTCCGCAATCCAATTCCTTCAACGCCACCGCTTACTTTCTTCTCTTATGCCTAAACCCAAATCGTAGCAGAAACCAGTGGCTCAGCACAGGTGCCGAGTCGACTCCGTCCGAACTAGCAGGCAAAAACGCCTACGAACTCCTAGGAGTCTCGGAAACCAGCTCGTTCGCAGAAATCAAAGCCTCGTTCCGTAAATTGGCCAAAGAAACCCACCCCGACCTCGCTCAAACGCACAACCATTCCTTTGCTTCCGATCAGTTCGTTCGAATCCTCGCTGCTTACGAGGTACTCTCGATTGTTTGGTCGAAAGTGATTGTCTATGGCGTGTTTCGATGATTTGAATTTGTGTCTGTTTGTTGTTTCCGGAATGGTATCCAATTGTTTAGATGAGTTTGCTTTGGTAATTTTGTGCAGACAGTATGAAAGAAAAATCAAACTGTAAAAAAAATATATATGAAATTTTAGTGCATTTTTCGAGTCCCAAGGGGTTCGCTTGAACCCTCTAAACCATAGGTCCAAGCCGCCCCTGAATTTGTGTGGATGGGGTCATAAGTTGCTTAGGAGTAGCATGGGTTGGGACTTGGGAAATTATGGTGTTAGATAATAAGTTCAAGTTGCAAGATAGGACATGATGGTGGAAATAAATTGATTCTCCATCTTTCATCACAAAGTAACAGGAGAATGTGAATATTGTAATAGAAAGGGTTTTTTTTTTGGATAACATGCTTGTTTGTGTTGGTTTAGAACCTAAAATCGTTAAAGGCATTTGTATGGTCTGCGAAGTTAATCGACTCAGTTGTATATGTATCAATGGTTAAAATGTGGGGGAATCTGTGAACAAATACCTAGAATCTGATTAAAAAATTACTCATTGATGAGAAATTTTGGATAAATACGATTATTGGTAAGAATTTGCTTTGTGATTCTTATTAACTATGAGTCTAACTCGTTGAAGCCGCAGCATGACCAATATAGTGAAGTTTCTCATTTGCAGACCTATCAGATGGCAGTAAAGCACTTTGGAGGGTCTTAACCACCTCGTCATTTCCGTGAAAAAATAATAATAATAACACTTCGTTATTTTTCTTTTCTGTGATATCTGCATAAATTAGTTCAATGAGAAGCTGCTGTTACACGGTCTTGGCCTCTGGGTTGTAATCATCCTATGTTACCAAAAAAATGCTACTATGCTAGTGAATTGCATTTGGAACAAGCATTGTGGTATGTCTACTTTCCAGAACGTAAAATTGTGCGATCGAAAGCTTTTCCTGCAAAAGCTAGAGAGATTGGAGATTAGCAATATGAATAACATGAGAAACTGGTCAAAATACTTCTAAAAATGTGGTTTATATGAACAAGTGGACAGATTAACTCTCGTTTTTGTTGGATGTTGTTCTCTTGAAATTATACTTTATTTGAGAAATTATGCCCTATTTTGTTGGATTTTTTTTTTTTTTTGATAAGTATTTATCCGTTTATTAAGCCCCAACTGAAAGAAACCAAGTCCAGGAGACTGTCCTGACAATACAACTATACTCCTTCAAAGGAGAATTACAGAGTATAAGAAAAAGAAAAAGGAAGCATTACCCAGAGGACTAAAGGCATAAACAACCTATCAACAAAACTGCAAAGAGGAACGAAAGCCAAAGAGCAGCACAGAGTCATCCATCTGTTCTCAACCAACTGCTATCTAAGAATGTACTCCTCAGCTAGTCCCCAGTTAGCACACAACCCTCTATTCTCTATGGATGCCTTAACCTTCTCATAGGGCTAAGAAGATCACGTATGGAACTCAAGGTATTAAGAGCAACCTGATCCCGAGCCAGAGGTTTCTGTTGAAAAGCCTGAAGATTCCTTTCCCTCCAAATGAAATAAACTGTAGCAGGCAGGGAAGATTTCATAATTCTACTTTTGAAACTATCCCCCTTCACAGATTGGACAAACCAATTCAAGAGGGCTCCCAAAGTGTAAGGCACTCTATTGGAAGAATATTTACTCCAAACTGTAAACCATACAAACGCTGAGTAAGAGCATTCAAAAAATAAATGCTTATGGGTTTCCTTTTCACGGTCACATGAAGGGCAGATCTCATCCACTGCCATCCCCCATTTATGCAATCTAATACCAAACAACTTTTGTCCAAGGCTGAACTGAACAGGGAACTTAGTTCTCACAGCCTCCCAAGCAGACCTAGCTGTATAAACTCCATTAGAGCTAGGAAGCCACACCACCAGATCCTCATTAGCAGAATCAGGATGTAAGGTTGCAGGAGTTTGGTTGATGATGAATTTGATAATTCTGTTTCTAGCTCTTGGCCACCTCCACTGACCTTGGTAGATTATGGAAGACACTATAGCATTCAGGGAATACAACCACTCCTCCAAACCTTTTGTATAAGGGACCTAAGGGGTGCCAGTATCAATCCAAAGGAAAGTAGACTGCCCATTGCCCACTCTGTATTGTATCAAAGGTTGTCCAAGACTCCTTATTCCAAAAATCTTCGGTATGGTCCAAGAGGCATCTCTAGGAGTATCCACATGCCACAAATTCTGATTTTTGATAATGTAAACATGTACCCATTTAACCCTAAGGTAATATGCCTTCTTGGAAAAGGCCCAGAGATGTCTAAGCATGGTAGCTTTGTTCCATTCTTTAACTTTTCTGAATCCAAGACCACCTTCCAACTTAGGACAGCAAATGTGATCCCACTTCACCTTAGCCCCAGTATGTTTCATGTCAAGGCCAGACCAGAGAAAGGCCATCAAAGAGGATTCAATATCGTTTATGATCTTGCTAGGAAGAATGAAAATTGAGGACCAATAAACCTGAATAGAGAACAAGACAGATTGGTTTAGCTGTGCCGTTCCTGCATAGGCCAGTTTCTTGGTGGACCAACCATGAATTCTTCTCAGAATCTTTTCCTTCAATACCACACAAGCACTGGATCTCTAACGAGTAGAAATTAAAGGGACACCAAGGTATTGAACAGGGAGCTTAATGAGACCCAGCTTCTCCCTTAGATGTAAGTCCACACCAGCATAGGCCAGTTTCTTGTTGGATGTTGTAATATGCGATTTACAGGAGGAAGGGTGGGCAGCAGGTACCACGAAATACTAAAGATCTTAAAAAAATAGTTTGAACCCTTTTCCAACAACAACAAAGCAAAACAAGAGTACAAAATGAATTTCACCGATTCACCACTTCTGATCGCCGATTCACCGATTCACTTATGATTCGTAGCTAATTCCGATTCAGGCAGCCTATTTGTATTGATTACCAACCAAATCTTATGATACGAATCGTGAATCGTATGATTCTAACAACTCTGCTCTAGAGCACCTCCAAAATTTTGAAAAGTTTTTAGGCTAGAAGTAAAATCCTTTTCATGGGCCTCGAGTGTGACGTTCATAACTGATATGATTATGATCTAGAAATCATCATCTTTTGTTCCTCTTACATCTTTGCTATTCTCATGCGTTTGAGTTTAGATTTGCATATATTGTTCATGTGGAAATGCCACGTTGTTAGGTCAAGGTTGTGCAAATACTTGCCAAATGCTAAGAGGGTACTTCCTGTTGTTTTTTGTATCACTAGATTATTATCACTTTTTTGTTATTGTGAATTAACAGAACCTAGGTATACATTTTGCAGTAGTTGTCTCGGCTTGGAGGCATGGTTCTCAAGTTTTGCATCATTTTAAGCATATTAGGGTGAGGGTTAGATTGTTGATTTTGGGGGAAAAAGGATAACCCAAATTAGGTTTCTCTCTCTCTGAAATGCCTAGATCGAGCTGGGTTGAGTCTGAATCGAGTTGGAAATGGCTTTTGGATGTCCGAAAGTGAAGAAATCAGCTCTGTTTTGCGCCAAAGTAGCTGGAAAATGTATGGGTCAGCTTGAAACTTCAAAATACCAACTGGGTAAAGTCGCCGGAGGTCCGGCGAGGTCAGGATGGGGCCGGAGAAGGTCCAGCAAGGCTGGGTATGGTCGCCGGTGGTCAGAAAACCTAACTCCAGTTAGCTGCAACGAGAGAAATAAGAAGATACGAACCAGATCTGGTTCGTACAAGTACGAAAATGGCTGGAAAGGACTTGCCGGAGTCGGAAAGAGCCTCGTCAGCGTCAGAAGGTCTCGTCGGCGTATGGGTCAGGTTGGTCGACGAGCGTGATGACATGAGGTGCCAGGAGACAGCTCTGATACCATGTTGATTTTGGGGGAAAAAGGAGAACCCAAATTAGGTTTCTCTCTCACACATAACAAATACATAACAAAAGGAACCCTAACTTAACATATATCTCCAGTGATGTTTCGTTCTAACTTGGGGTTCTTTGTTTGTCATAGAGAATTACTTTATTTGTGCTTTGACATGACCGTTGCATTAGTTTAGGTGATTGAATGAACTTATTTCTATATCTGGGACATGCTAGAAATATTGTGTATCACTGTGTGCAATGTTTAAGTGACACAGTGGGTATGCGGAAATTACTTACATCAAATGTGATGTTTCTGCTGCACATGCATATGGCACAATGCCGTTATATAAGATTCCAACATATTTTGGAACCTAAAACTAATTGTTGCTTCCGACATACATGAAAATTCTAAGTTTGCAATGGACAATGAAATGCAGATACTCTCAGATTCTGAGAAGAGGTCGCATTATGATAGGTACCTTTTATCTCAAAGAATGCGTGTTCAGAGATGTTCTGAGCAATTTTCAATGATGTACACATATGAAACAAACAGAGTATCTGTGAAGCAGATGGAAGTTGTTGAATGGCTAAAATGGTATAGATATGCTTTAAATGATATCTTGTCAGAGAAAAGAGTAGTGGTTGGGTCAGGCTACTTTGACATCCTGGAAAGGGACTTCTATTCAGCCGTACATGCTGCATATTACGGCCCTGATATTGAGTCTTTGAACCTCCTGCCTGATTGTTTTGAAGCTGAGGAGAGGTCGACCTATGAAACTCCTGAAGTGTTGCACTTGGTTTCAGGGCGTGACCTTTTTGGAATGATATGCCTAGCTGACAAGGTTCCTGAATTATCACGATCCTACAATGAAAGACTGACATCTTTTGAAGCTAGGCAGAATCTGTGGATACAATCCAATTCTGGTGTAGCTGATGTTGGAATTCGTGGGATGCAAGCAAAAAAGAACGATTGCCACACATCGGATATATATAAGGATCTAGAATTGCATATTTCAGGGAAGATGGTTGCTGTGGCTACCAGAGTCCCACCTAAAAGCTATTATGGTGGGATCAGAAACGAAGATTCTCAGGATCACATACATGTTTATCTTATTTCACAGGAAGATCCAATATACATGAGCAAAGGAAGTTCTATGGCCACCATTGCAGTTGGGTCTAGGATTCCATTGGGAACAATAATTGGTTTAGGAACCAACCCTGAAGAAGGGTCTTGTTTTGTCTACAATATGAATGGAACAAAAACCCACGTGGTTATGAAGCATCGGACACTACTGGTAAGTGTAACCCTACTTATCAGAACTTCTAGTTTCTCTTTAGCCTGTGATGAAACAAAGGCTCGGGTTTCTTTCTTATTAATATGAATATTTTTGCATAAGCATGATGTTGGGAACCATTGGCTTGTAAGTGGAAAAGATTATTTGTAAATAACTTAGTGCTTAGCATATGCTTCTATGTCCTTTTACTATCTACTGAAAATTGGATTGGAGTTTGGAGGACTATACATGTAAGCCTCTTCATTTCTCTTTTGGAACCCACAATGTGGTGCATGCCTAGACGAGGGGAGGCACACTGAAAGGGCTTCGACACCCTGAGGCGAGGCACAGGTACATAACACACAATTGAGGCCCTTGAGGTGCGTGCCCTGCCCCGAGGCGCATTAGGCTAGCGGCTCATGGTTTTTTCTCATATCAACACTCAGATTTCGTCTGCTGAACTGTTCCATTCCAGGAAACTTCTTCCTTCTTATTCCTCTTCCTCTGCTCTGTTTTCTTCTTCTTCTTTCTCTGCTATGTTTTCTCTTCTCTGTACAGTAATCGGAGTATATCAGCTGCTTTGATTTCTTCTCCTTCTCATTCGATGTTTGTTTTTAATACTCTGATGTTGGACACCTGTTGCTACTGTTCTTTTGTTTTAATGGATGTAATGCTTTTGTTAGTATTTGATGATTTGAATATGTGGAATATTATATCTTATGGTATTTGAAACTTGAGAAGTATTTGCTTACGTTTCCTATGTCATAATTTTGTATTTTTTTTACTACTTGCGCTTCGCTCTAATGGAGCTCGAGTCTCGGTTGCCTCATGCCTAGGCTCTAGGGGACCATGGCACTTCGGTGTGCCTAGAGCCTTTTAAATTGCACTGCTGAGTTTGGGTCCTTCCGTTTGTCTTTTTAATGGCTTCTATTACACCAGGAATTTTTTGCTCGAAATGCCTTCTCTTATACCAGCAATTCTGTAAGGTGCTACATGAATGAGTGGATTGATGTAATCAAAAGCGTCTGTTTCTATGCTAATTGGATTCTCCTACATTTAAATATATATTAGGTAAAACACATGCACTGGTATCAAGTTTGTGATAGAGTCTCTGTGGCCGAATGTAGATGCAGCAGAGCTCGGTTACCACCAAGCAAGTAAGATTAATTCTTCTCTGATATTGATGTTGATAGATAAGTGTTGAAATTTTGCAGCTGAAACAAATAAATCTTGACCTAAACTATTTGCAGGAAGAAGTTTCTTCTGCCTTTTCGCCAGGTCTTCTTTAACTGATTTTTTCTGAGGTTTTCTACTTGTCTTCCCAATAGAGTGAATAAGTTATCCTCCTTTGACTAATCAGGAGAAGTTTCTGAGAAAATTGAGTTTTTGTGAGGGCAATAACCTTGCTAAGCATTTTATGGTTCTCATCCCGTTCTGCAAGACAGATGTTACCTTGTCATGTGCACGCTTCCATTGAGGCCCCGCCCCCTTTTTTTTTGTTGGTTGCCTTGTGTTTCGTATTCCCTCTTTCTCTCTAACAGCTTAAGCTTTTAGATGAGTTGGTGGTTGACACCTTCAAGTTTGAAATGTTTTTAGAGCTAGTTCCCCTATCTTAGACTGATGTGTTCTAGCCTCTTGCCATTTACTCTTGCTTTCAGCTTTATGCTTTTGATGCCACAATTTGCTGGACATGTACTTTGACGTTTAATCTATGACTTTCCGTTGCACAAAAAAAGGGTTAACAATCTAATATGGCATCAGGCCTCATTCCACTCACACTTTTACTAACACTTTTTGCACTTTTAGACAATGTTCTAAAAATCACTAGGCGCTAGTCGGGCGGAAAACGGGCACCTAGCGCCTAGGTGCTGACTAGTTGGCCACCTAGCGCCTAGGCGGGGACTAGTCGGCTGTCTAATCCAGGAGTCGGACCACCGCCTAGCGCCTAGCTGGGGACTAATCGGCCTAGGCAGCCGCCTTTTAGAACACTGCTTTTAGAAAAGTGTGCGCGTTTTGTCCTTATTCCAATTTTTTTCGCGTTTTGACTCTTTTTTGCTTAAAAGTGGTTATTTCCCAAAATATTTGGGTAAAACTAAAAAAAAAAAATTACTTTTCCAATTCGTTTGGTCTTTGACGAAATGATAATTCACAAAAGTTTGGTGCAAAACTAACAAAATGCGGAAAAAAATTGAATAAGGACAAAGTTTGCACTTTTTCTAAAAGTGCAAAAAGTGTTAGTGGAACGGGGTCTCAGAGCGGGGCATATTCCGTCCTACACTTTAAAATGGTAGAATAAAAAAAAAGGCTGCATGAGCCAAAAAGAGGCTACACCTGACAGAGATCAAAAAACGAGTTGCACGGGAAGGGGATGGTAAGGAAATACAATCACACATTGCTTGGTCATGGAATGGGTGGTCACTTTATATATTATTAGGAGCTCTCCGCGTAGTAGCTTAAGCTTTGGGTCGGATAAGAAGATTCTATATGGAATCAGAGAAGACAATAGATCTTGTGTTCGAACCTCACCGCCTACCTAATGATTAAAATTTACACGTGTTTAGCCCGCTTATAGAGAGAGTCTGGCTACACGTGAGGGAGCGTGTTGAGAATATAAATAATACAGTTGCCCCTCTCTCAAACTGGTTAAGCTTTTGGATGAGTAGGTGGTTAACAATCTAGTATGTGCGTGAATTATTGGTGTAGTATGATGTAAGCATGATGTAAACAAGATTCCTCCTTATGCCTATAAAAGGAGGACTCTTTCCTGTTGTTAGAACCAAGTCAGTGTTTTCAATAATATATCCTGAGTAACCTTCCATTTTCATGTTCTTGAGTGTCTCAGCACTTCCAGTGAAACATGCAGAATACGGGCTTCTATTCCTTGTCTGGAGCTGAAAACTATTAGAGTATGTTGTATCACTTTCTGTATTCTAGTTTTTTTAGCTGAGGCATGCTGAAGTAGGTTCAGTACTTCATAGGACTGAACCTTAATATCGATGCTGTACCCAGTGGACATATCAACGAACATATTAACGCCCTTTCTTTCAAGATGACTAGGGAATTTATTAATATACTTACTCTTGTAAGAATGGTACATAATAGTAGTTAATATGTTTCAAAGTTTTTATGATTTTTTCCAACAGATTTTGGCTGTTTGAGCCTCGCTGTGGCATGCATGACATTGGTGGTTGGTATGTGGAGACATTTGGCAGAGACAGGAAGGGCCGGACTGTCCCATCCAGAAGGTATTGGGATGGGTTTGATTTGGATGAACAGTTTGACAAGTAAGTTTGTGCCTCATAAGCCTCAGCAAATTCAGTTTTTCACAGTTCCTTCTGGTTCAGCACATTTAAGCATTATTATTGGAAAAGGTTCTTATTAACATGTTAGTTTTGTAAGGACTAATCGGCAACATGTGTTTCCTAGCAGAAAAGGGTGTGTGGTGCAGTTGGTCAAGCTGATAAAAAAGAAAAAAAAAGAACATGTGTTTCCTGGCAGTAATCAATAAATACATTAGCAATTACTCGTCATTGGAAGTTTTTGATATTGTTGAAACTTGACCTAGCCACATTTCAGAATAGCTTGAAGTTTGAAGTTGTTAGAGAATCCATAACTATTTGTAAACATCTCCAGTGGCATAAATCTGGTCGGTTTCCGCCCTGAACAAACAAATCTGGCATCAAACATTAATCTCATCTTTTCGTTCTTATAAACTACTTAACTTCACAAATGCATCAAGAGTCAGTAAGTGCTAAATTAAACATATTGGATATTGGTACTCACACTTAGTTTTCCCTCTATGTCCATGCCGATGCTTTGGAGTGTGAATGAAGGAAGCATGGTAATGTGCATATAAATTGATTGGGGTCTCTAGGCCTGCCCTCTTTGATGCCTTTTGGTATAGATTCGGGGGCATGGTTCCGCAGCAAAATGCCCCTTTAGCTCTTTGGTTCTTGGTGGTACAGGGGGCCACTGTTTTAGCGGTATTCTGAGAACAACCACTTTGTGCATATATTTCAGAAGCGTAGGTCTTGTCTCCGATCCTCCCCTGCCCATACATCAGTTATTGGGGACTAGATGGGTTTTTTTTAATTGTTGTTGACACTTGGTTTTCCCTCGATGCTTCTATTGTGATTTCCATGAATCCAGGGGCTATGTGAAGTTTCAGTACGATTTTGTCATTTTGCATGCATGTGGCATTTGTACTTCACCTAAAGTTGTATAACATCAGCAGGAGACTACATCCTGCAATTTATTTGCTTGCTCTTGCGTATCGAACTCTAGATCTTGAAGACGCAAAAAGAAGGAAACAATCTATGAAAGATATCGTTGAAGGGAAATTGTCGGGAATAATCACTTGGTGCAAGAAACTTGTGTAGGTAGGACTAATATGGGGTTTTTGGCATGAAAAGGACTTTCAACTCTCGTTCGCAGTGAGTAGTTCACTTCTGCTGCCTACCTATTTAACAGAGTTGTTGAAGCTAGTGGCAATGGTCACAACAAATTCAAATGACTTTGGCATCGGCAT
>JAOTQK010000023.1:8716817-8727398 GCA_025642025.1 Rhododendron ferrugineum
GTATTAGTTATGCCTTTTCTCTTTCAAAATAATTGAAGTTAAGCGAGTTATTGATTTTTCAATTGCCGTGTAAGCATTTGATGGCTGGTGCACATTTTAATTCTGTGACAAATCTGCATCAGGTATTTCTCTAAAGGCTACGAGGCCATTTTGGGTCCAGTCGACGAAACAAAGGAATCAAAATCACCACGAGACGACGACGGCCACGGGACCCACACATCAACCACGGCGGGCGGCTCATCAGTAGCCGGCTCAAGCCTATTTGGCTATGCCACCGGAACGGCGCGAGGCATGGCCACTCGCGCCAGGGTAGCCGTGTACAAGGTGTGCTGGATTGGCGGCTGCTTCAGCTCCGACATACTTGCCGCTATGGACAAGTCCATCGACGACAACGTCAACGTCCTCTCCTTGTCCCTCGGCGGTGGTGGCTCTGACTACTACAGAGACAGTGTCGCAATCGGAGCTTTTGCGGCGATGGAGAAGGGCATTTTGGTCTCGTGCTCTGCTGGTAACGCGGGGCCGAGTTCGTTCAGCCTTTCCAACGTTGCGCCGTGGATTACCACGGTGGGGGCCGGAACCTTGGACCGTGAATTTCCGGCCTATGTTAATCTTGGAAATGGAATGGATTTCTCTGGCGTGTCGCTTTACAAAGGTGACTCGCTGCCTACGAAGATGTTACCGTTTGTTTACGCTGGAAATGCGACTAATTCCACATCCGGGAATCTTTGTATGACGGACACGTTGATTCCTGAAAAAGTTAAGGGTAAAATTGTCTTGTGTGACCGTGGAGTAAATGCAAGGGTTCAAAAGGGGGCTGTTGTAAAAGAAGCCGGTGGGGCCGGGATGGTTTTAGCCAACACCGCTGCGAACGGGGAAGAGCTGGTGGCAGACGCCCATCTGCTACCGGCTACGGCAGTGGGTCAGATATCCGGCGACAAAATAAAGAGTTACCTACTTTCAGATACCGATCTGACCGCCACAATTCTTTTTGAGGGAACTAAAGTGGGCATTGAGCCTTCACCGTTGGTGGCGGCGTTCAGCTCGAGGGGCCCGAATTCGATCACACCGGAAGTCCTCAAGCCCGATATTATTGCACCAGGTGTCAACATCTTAGCGGGTTGGTCGGGTGCAGTGGGGCCAACAGGTTTAGCAACGGACAATAGGCGCGTGGAGTTCAACATCATTTCTGGCACTTCGATGTCATGCCCACACGTTAGCGGCCTTGCTGCCCTTCTGAAGGGAGCCCATCCCCAGTGGAGCCCCGCTGCCATACGCTCTGCTCTAATGACCACTGCCTATGTTGTGTACAAAAATGGTAAACCGATTCAAGATATTTCCAGTGGGAAGCCATCTACGCCGTTCGATCATGGTGCTGGACATGTGGACCCCGTGTCAGCCCTTAATCCGGGACTCGTCTATGATTTGGACGTGAACGATTACTTGGGCTTCCTTTGTGCGTTAAACTACACCGCTGTGCAAATCAGCACACTCGCCCGGAAGAACTACACTTGTGACCCAACAGTGAAATACAGTCTCGCTAATCTCAACTACCCTTCCTTCTCTGTACCTCTCCAAAGCGCTGTAATGGGTCGTGGTGGGAGCACCAGCGGTAGCATTGGTTCCACCGTGGTGAAGTATACCCGAACAGTTACCAATGTTGGAGCGGCAGCGACATACAATGTGTCGGTTAATTTGCAAAGTGAGTCGGTTAAGGTTTCGGTTGAGCCGGATTCGTTGAGTTTCAGTGAATTGAATGAGAAGAAGTCTTATACGGTGACGTTTACTGCTAGTTCAATGCCATCGAATTCGTTCAGCTACGGACGTATTGAGTGGACCGACGGAAAGCACATTGTTGGAAGTCCGATTGCGGTCAGCTGGACGTGAACGGGTCAGGATGAGGGAATGTGATTCGGTTCTCTTTACTGGCTCGAAGGAGCATAGATGGTTGTTTTTAAGCTGTTTTCTTTCTGTTTTTTCTTTTTGGGAGAAAAGAATTGGGAAAGCCAGATTTGGTGTATGATATTGTTCTGTGACAAAGAGAACGTGTGGGAAATTAGGCAGAAGATATGTTTTTCTTTGTCAGTGTACAGAGTGTAATTCTTTCCCTTCATGTTTTTGTATCGTTTTTTAATGGAATTAGGGGTGTTCCACTTTCCCTATTTTTTAAAAAAATTCTTTTTTTTCAATTTTCAAACTCAAATATAATGAAAATGAAAAATAATTTTTTAATTTTTTTGCACTGTATAAAAGATCTCAATGAGATCTATCAAATAAGATCCATATTTGTAGAAAAATTATTTGCGTAAATATATGATTTTTGAAATTGAAATTACCTTCTTTTTCTAAAAGTTATTTTTTCAAGAAACCGGAACGGCACCTTACATTGGTTTTTAACCTTTGTCAGGAAATTATGGAATAGTATTTTTACAAAATGAAGCTCTGAACTTGTTAATCTCTAAAACAGCATGATGTAGAACACGCGAAGGATCAATTCCATGATTAATTGGACCGGTTCAAACCTCGGAAGCTCAAACGATGTTTAATTGCGGATTATCCAACTTGGCAAAATTTGTACAAGCTCGGATCCGGCCCAAACTTGACGGGCTAACTTATTTTCGCGCTACGGCTAAGACTCGGTTGTGATTGATGGTGGTTTTCGGCCCGTTCCTTCATTTAGTCCTTCAATTGGAAGTTTTTACCATTTTAAGAAATTTTCAATTCGTTAATAACTCTTAGCGTATAATTCGGTTTCAGTTGGTTCTTTTTGGGGAAGTGTTGTTTTTCTTTCCTTTTTCTAATTACATTAGTTTCCCCAATTTTTGGGAAACTTTGTTTTTAAGTTAGAGTTTTCTAGGGTTATGCCTTTTCTCTTATAAAATGGGTTGTAGCCTAATGTTTTATGGATCTTTTATTAATAATATTCTCAGACTTTGTCTTATTCTCTTGGATTCGAGTTTCTATCTTCGTTTGGATTAGTACGTAACTAATCTCTTATTAATTCTGTCGCATCACAGCAACTCTGAAATCCCCAACGATCACCGTGAAAGCCGCCGCGCTTATCACCGCTTAACGTTCTTTTGACTGGGGTATGCCCCTTTGATATTGTAGCCGTGGCTTTTGGTTTATTAGATGTGAAAGTGCCAAAAGAAGATGACACATTTGAGCCCCATAATTATCTTAATGTACAATACATATAAATGTGATCAGTGATTTTTCACATGACTATTTACTTGACTGAATACAAATAATGTAAGCTGGGTCGGCCTTTATTCCTGAAAATGCCCAAATCATTTCCAGCCATGAGAGCCCATTAGCCCATTGCAAAACTAGCATTTTCCAAATTTTTATAAGTCATAAAATATACCATATTGGTCTTATTCCGAAGGTATTACGAATATCTTTTCAATCGAACTAATTTTATGAAAAATATAAGCAAAAAATCCCATTCGACTAATTTTTTTTTTTTTGAAAGATCTTTTAAACTATAGTTTACGTCCGAACTACGAACAACCTAATTCTCCTACTTCAGTGATACATATACAATTGCTTGTCCTTATCCGGAGTTACATAAGTAGCCTTGAAGGCTTGACCAAGCTTGGTCGATCTTTGAATGTATCAATGTTAAGTTAATATTCAATTTAGTTTACAAATTTACGCCAAGCCAATCAAGTCTGTTGGTGTAAATTAAGTAGAATATCCATCACTATTCATACGATACTTCAGGTAAATAATGCGCGTGCTAATTTTGTCTAAATCATTTTGAAATTGAAATGCTGAAAGAATCCACTTCCTTTAGTTGTTGAAGCATTTTTTTCCCCCCACAAATCGATCTTCATAAAAGTGTTTTGGCTATATTAAAAGCAGAAGATAATATGATTTTCTTTTTAATTTATTAACTTGAGTAAATATTAGTACAACACTAACGTGGGAACAAAAAATTCATTGTCAAGAAATTAAATACTGCATCCCAACTATGGACTTCGGGTTGGTGTTGTGCAGTGCACAACACCGTGCTGTCCACCTCCACGATCTAACAGCTCAGATCTCATCTCGGTAATCAACGATCGAGAGCCGTTCATTGTCGAGATGAGATCCGAGCCATTGGATGCACGATCCGACGGCTCTGAGGTGCGCAACACGGTGCTACACACACCACTGCACTGCACAATCTCCCAATTCATATTTTCCCCAACTATATACAGATTGTAAAATACAACTTCACAAAGTAAATTCCCAGACGTATCACCAACAAATTTGATGACATACCAACCAAAAGGACTACCAAAACACGGACGCGGGGGAGCTGCTGTCTCTTTAAAGGGCAGTAGCCTGCTGTCCCAGCCGAGCTCCAATCTCGCTTCAATGATCGAAAATATTCACTTCGTAGAGTTCGTTGAGTAGAACAAGTGTACCAAAAAATAGCTCGATCGGATATCATAAGTGCCTTGTCGGAAAATTTTATCTTGAAAAGAATGGATTTGAAACACAGGATCAAATCCACTGGAACCCATTATTGGCAAGTTATATGTGTTCCGATTAGGCACTTTAATGTTATCTGATCCAGCTAATTTTTGGTACAATTGTTCTACTTGACGAGCTCTATGAAGAGAACATTACCGATCATTGGAGCGAGACCGGAGCGAGCCCCGATCGGCCGAGACAGCAGGCTGCTACCCCTTAAAGGGACAGCAGCTCCCCGCCTCCCCAAAACACAGGACCTACTTTAAACCAAATAATTATACTGAGCAGTTAAGCAGTTTCGCTCATACGAATTCAGAAAAAATACTTACCGATATTGGATTGAGGTGATTTTTGACAGGGCCTCCTAAAAAAATATTTCAAAATTTATGGGCATTTTTTTTGTATTTTCGAGTTGGGCTCCACGTGAATGTAGTGTATATAGCATTTTTTATCTATCGTGCGTTCATTATAACAATCTGAACCGTTCATTTTGTAGGGCTCGCAAAGCAGTATACACACGCAACAAAATGAGCTTCATAGGACATCAATAACAATATTAAAAAATAAATGGTCATAAACAGTTTAACTTAAAAAACTAGTTACTAAATCTGGCCGTCCGTTTTAAAAATCAAAAATTGACTTTTGATATAGCTAATAATGTCCGGTCAAGCTAATTTTTTTGCGTAGATATGTTACTTTGCGAGCCTTACAAGAGAAACGGTTCAGATTATTGCAATGAATGCTCGGTAGGGTCCACAATAGGCGGTGGCAGAAACCGTTTCCGCCCTAATCCGGACAAAATAGTACTCCCTCCGTCCCATAAAATTTGGCATCTTGCTTGTGTCCCCTTAAAAATCATTGTATCCTTTGCTTTGATTAATAGAATTCTTTTTTCGCAGCTCAAAACAAAATAAGATTCTAAGCGTGATTCATCTAGGCAGTGGCAGAACTAGGAATTTTGGGGGCCCGCCAGTGGACAGTGGGATTGATTCCAGGATGAGTCGAGGTTCCCGTTATCTGACTCGATCAGACACCTACCTTTACTAATAGAAAGAAATTTTTTACAAAATAAAAAATCTCACAGAGAGGTGAAAAAGAATCTGTCGAAAAGAAAAAAATTGATTGGTTTATCGATCTAATACTTCGAGAAATCAAAATACAAAAAGCAAGTTTAACCCTTGCTATCAACAAAAAATGGATCACACACTCAGGGGTTGTCCCAGTGGTTTGGGCGGATGCCCCAGGCTTTGGGAGTACTCATAAGGTCTGAGGTTTGATTCCCCACAGGATAAGTACCCTGAAGTAAGCGAGGGGCCGTGACTGGTGTGGCCACGTTAGCTCCCTAAGAGATTTGGGTTGCTCAATCGAGTTTATTTAGTGGCCTGATTGTAAAGTTGTTCCTCCGTTACCAAAAAAAAACAAAAAAAAAAGAAGGAAAATGATAATGTCAAAACTGTTTTTGTTGGTGTCAAAACTTTAATGCATACAAATCTTGTAACCCTGATGCTCGATAAAATAACGTGGAGGCGGCAAGATTAAGGATTTTCATGAAGAGAAAATAAACAAATTGGAGAAAGAAGTTATGACATGGGAAATCATAGTACGTACTTGTTTTTTGGTGGATTCAATGACAAAATATTGTAGACGTTATCTGTAAATTATTATGACATGTAAGGGAATATCTTAGTATACGTACTTCCTTATATACTGGCCTGAAGCAACACTAATACTATATATATTCTATGCTTTGAAATTCTATCTTATGCTAATATATATTGTCGACATCATCTTTACGTTGTTTTTAATTGATTTTTTTAGCGAACATACAAACGCTTCGTCATTAATTTGACAATCTTGAAGATCCCAGGCCGGCTGAAAATCTCAGGCCACGTACTCGGCCCAATCCCATGTCGACGTACTGTTTCCTCCAACCTCTGAAAGCTGTTGTGTTTCTCTATATATTAACAGCATATAACCCCAAGTCTTTAATATCAACCATTCCAATTTTGCATTCTAGCTCAATTAAGAACAGGAAATATGGGGAAGAAATCATCTACATTGATGAATTTTCTTTTCCCACTAGTAGTTGTTATGTCTTTCTGCAGCCATGTGTCCATTGCAGAAAGACGGAACAACAATCTACAGAAGAAAACTTATATAATCCATATGGAGAAATCTCAAATACCGGCGAGTTTCAACGACCACGCTAAATGGTACCACTCGTCGCTCAAATCGGTGACCGACTCAGCCGAGATACACTACAAGTACAACAACGTGGTGCATGGATTCTCCACGAGACTGACACCAGACGAAGCCGAAACACTGGAAGAACAACCAGGGGTCGTCTTAGTGTTGGAGGAAACGAGGTACCAGCTTCAAACAACTCGGACGCCTCAGTTCCTCGGCCTTTACGAGAGCGTCGAGTTGTTCCCCGGGTTAGATTCAGTGAGTGAACTTGTCATTGGAATGTTGGATACCGGCGTTTGGCCTGAGAGCAAGAGCTTCAACGACATCGGAATGGGGCCCGTTCCAAAAAGTTGGAAAGGGAAGTGCGAGTCCGGAACCAATTTCAAATCCTCCAATTGTAATCGAAAGCTAATTGGAGCAAGGTATTGTAGAAAATCAAACTTTGAATCCAAATTGTCTCATTTTATTGTTCTCACCAAAGTAGAATTTATTAATCAATGCAAAAATTACAACGATTACAGGAAACGATTCAAAAAACAACAAAAAAAAAAAGATTATGGAAAAGCTGTCTCGACTTCTAATGACGACGATTTGTCACTTTTATTAGGTATTATTCAAAAGGCTACGAGGCCGCAAATGGCCCAATCAACACGTTATTAGAATCAAAATCACCTCGAGACGACCTAGGTCACGGTACCCACACATCATCGACGGCAGGCGGCTCATCGGTCAAGGGCGCCAGTCTGTACGGTTATGCCTCTGGAACAGCGCGGGGGATGGCCTCGCGCGCTAGGGTAGCCATGTACAAGGTATGTTGGCTCGGCGGTTGCTTCAGCTCGGACATATTAGCAGCGATGGACCAGGCCATCGACGACCAGGTCAACGTCCTCTCATTGTCTCTCAGTGGCAAGGCGACGGACTATTTCTCGGACACGATTGCAATCGGGGCTTTCGCGGCAATGGAGAAAGGCATTTTTGTCTCTTGCGCTGGCGGTAACGCGGGTCCCGGTCCATCTACTGTCCACAACGTCGCGCCGTGGATTACCACGGTCGCCGCCGGCACCCTGGACCGTGATTTTCGGGCGAATGTTAGGCTCGGAAACGGAGTGGAACTCCTGGGCGTGTCGCTTTACAAAGGTGCGTCCTTCCCGAAGATGCTACCCTTCATTTACGCTGCAAATGCTAGTAATTCGGAGAAAGGGTTCGTTGTTAAAGAAGCCAGTGGGGCCAGGATGGTTTTGGCCAACTTGTCGGCAAACGGCGAGGAGCTGATAGCGGACGCCCATCTACTGCCGGCTACGGCGGAGGGTCAAATATCCGGAGACAAAATCAAGAGCTACCTATCTTCCAATCCAAATCCAACGGCCACCATTCGTTTCGAGGGAACTAAAGTAGGGATCAAACCGTCGCCTGTGGTTGCGGCGTTCAGTTCGAGGGGGCCAAACCCAATCACACCGGAAGTGCTCAAGCCCGACGTTCTTGCTCCCGGTGTCGACATCCTGGCGGCTTGGTCGGGCGCTGCGTCTCCTACCGGATCACCAGAAGACAATAGGCGTGTGGAGTTCAACATCATCTCTGGTACTTCTATGGCGTGCCCACATGTCAGCGGCCTTGCTGCCTTGCTCAAGGGAGCCCACCCGGACTGGAGCCCCGCCGCGATACGCTCGGCCCTAATGACCACTGCGTATGCCGTGTATAGCGATAGTCAACCATTACTAGATAGTGACACTGGAAAGCCGTCTACGCCGTTTGCTTACGGCTCTGGACAGGTGGACCCCGTAAAAGCACTCAACCCTG
Organism: Rhododendron ferrugineum; assembly: GCA_025642025.1. Lineage (NCBI taxonomy): Eukaryota > Viridiplantae > Streptophyta > Magnoliopsida > Ericales > Ericaceae > Rhododendron > Rhododendron ferrugineum. The sequence continues at coordinate 8,725,263 of JAOTQK010000023.1, forward strand.
GACTCATCTACGATTTGGGCGTCGATGATTACTTGGGTTTTCTATGCGCCTTAAACTACAATCCGCGGCAAATTCATATACTCGCCAGGAAGAGCTTCAAGTGTGACCCCAAAATGGATTACGATCTTACTAATTTCAACTACCCTTCCTTTGCTGTACCTCTCCGAAGTGCTAGCAGAGTGTCGATTGTGGTATATACAAGAAAACTTACGAATGTCGGGCCAGCGGCGACGTACAAGGTGTCAATTATTTCGGGAAATAAGTTAGTTAGGATTTCGGTTGAGCCAGATACGTTGAGTTTCAGCAAGTTGAATGAAGTGAAGTCTTATACGGTGAAGTTTACTGCTCGTGCGATGCCATCAAATTCGTTCAGCTACGCAAGCATCGCATGGTCTGATGGAAAGCACGTTGTTAGAAGTCCAATTGCGATTAGTTGGAGTTGAACTGGGATAAAGAAAGGGGACGTTATTTGGTGCTTTGCTTGCTCGAAGGGGCATAATTAATTAAATGTTTTTGAAGCTGTTTTCTTTAATTTCTAGCAAATATTGGGGCCTGACATTGTTCACTGAGAAAGAAGAAACATGAAAAACTAGAGAAAGATTATTGTGTTTTTCTTCCTCGGTGTAATTCTCTCCATACAGGGCTGTGTTTCTTTTCTTAGAGTAGTTGTTATTTGGAAAGCAAATAATTGGGAAATCCAATAACTGGTTTATTGATAGTCATGGAATTTTTGTTGGCTACAATTTCTATTATGGTGGTATAATTCTAATTTGTTTATTGGTATTGGGCTTTCTAACATTCTTAGGGTGTGTTTCACTAACTAAAATAAGTATTTGAAAAATAAGAATCTTAGCAGAACGAGACCTAAATGTAATAATATATTTGCCGATATCACTACACCTGTAAGTTCAATTATGTTTTTCTCCTCTCTTTGAAGGTTAGATCCATCTTCTTCTTCGTCTTTGTCTACCCAATTAAATTACTTTGTTTTGTAACACTTTTTTTTTATGCATTTTATTGTGTATTTTGGCTATGTGAACTGTGTAGCGATTTTTGTGAACTATGTTTGGGGGGCTATGTGAACTGTGTGTGTTGGGGGCTATGTGAATTGTGTATTTTAGTGTGTGCTGAGGTTATGTGAACTGTGTATTTTCGGTTATGTGGACTTGTGATGAATGATGTGAACTATGTGTATTAAGGCTATATGAATTAATATATTTTAGTCTGTTAGGAGATTATGTGAACTGTGTATAGCCCAGTTCACATATATAGGAAGTTCTCATAGCCAAGAATATTTTTGTCCTAATTAATATGGGTCAGGATTATTTTAAAAAGATTAAATAAAAATAATATATAGAGATCTATTTTAAAACCAAAACAAACAAACAAAAAAAAAGGGCGGCCTCTAAAACCCCCTAAATATTTTAGTTCAGCCCAACAATACTCGTATTTGACAGGCCCTGTATAAGACTTACCTATACTAGTTACTACTTCACATAGTTGGGCGGCCATGCATGGGCCCAATCTTCCCCAATGTCTGTAGTGACTCTGTACCATGAACAATCGATTTTGTATGATTCACGAGAAGATACCAAATTAGGTCCCGTTCCGTTAAAGAAAATAAGTATTTTTTTTTTAAATTAAAAATGATGTGTTGTGAAAAAAAAGTTAATGTATTGTAAAAGAATGATCTGTCTCGTAAAATAAAAAATAAGTACTTTAAAAATAGGAAATTTAGCAAATGGGACCTTATTCATAAAAAATAAAAAATAAAAACTGGGGATTTTGATTATTGGCATTCACGATGCATAGTAGCGGGGTTGGGCAACCCACGGAAGGAAAAAAAATTAATATTATTATACTAATTTTTGTTTCAAATTAATAAATAATTTCATTATAATATGATGATGGCGCCACACTAGATTATTTCTCCACTTAAAATCCACCCTATCCTTCGTAAAAGTTAAAACTTAAAACACCACTCATTATAATTTGATGACCACAACACATTAGATTATTTCCTCACTTGGAACCCACCTCACATGTTGTATAAAAATTATGTGGGCTACCCGCCCGAAAAATAGGAGTTTTTGATTTGAAAAAAAATTGAGGAGTCGCCACCCGGATTTATGGTTT
>JAOTQK010000023.1:8737377-8748881 GCA_025642025.1 Rhododendron ferrugineum
ATTGGTTTTGAAATGAACATAAAATTTCTACAGATTTCAGTTATTTTCTTTTCCTTTAAGAAACTTAATTATCTATAAAATTATAATCAAATAATAAGTAAACTAACTCGAGTTGGCCCAATTGGCCGCTCCTGTACACTTTCATCACTGAAATAGAGGTTCAGATTGGTGGTGGTGATGGTTCTCTAACAAAGGAAGACGGTGGTGGTGCCGATCCAATGATGAATTAGATCAATGGACTTGTCATGCAGCCTCATTGCAACAATTGTTTGGGTCTTTAATCCGTGTGAGTGCTTACGACTGAAAGATGCACTCCCGGATATAATAGCCTGAAGCGTAGGGCTTCTAGTCGTTTGCAGAATAACTCGGTAAGTCTGCGATCGTACCACAGGGAGATCGAATTTAGCTTGTTTGGATTGTAGGTTATATGTAAGGTTTTCGGCGTTTAAGACGGTCAACTGTCGATTTTGCTTTAGAAAGTGGAAAACTATTGTAAAAAGACTAGAAAAGAGGTTTGAACTTAGATAAAATAGGCGGCAAGGTCTAGGGGATCAAACCATCCGATGACTTAGCCGATTTAACCGTTTCTTTCTAACAACTCCATGAAGACATAGACAATCCTAACCCGAAGCACTCAACGTTAAAAGCCGAGCATAATCATGGTTTAAGCTCGGAAATGACTTGAACTCGTTTAGAAGACATCTAACTCAAATGTCGGGAGCGTTAAAAGCCTTAAGCCCCGTGTGCAAGACGAAGGTTAAAACTCCGACCAACACACAGTCAAAGAAGGTATTAGCCCTTTGATTTGACCGAAAGTTAGAGATTAAGCCCTTTCCTTACTAAAACCATGATCAAGTTATAGAAAAACCATTAAAACCACTAAAACATGGGGAAGATATGCTCTGCAAACTGCAGATCAGGTACATCTTGGTCATTAAGGCCTTGTGGTGCTCCGTCGGCCTTCCGACTCTTCGTTCTTTGATCAACGGGACTTGACGGAGGTGTGCTATGTGGCCTTGGTCTCTCGGATGCCCTCGAGGGCTATCCTTGATGCTTTTGCCTTACTTCCTACGCTTTGGCACGCTCCTCGCCATTCTTGACCACCAAACGTCCTACGAGGCTTCTTATAGTGCCGTTAGGTTCTGGTGACAATGAAATGTGTGCTGTCAGGTACTTGGACACTTGGTTGCATCCCGAAGCATCCCTTGGCGTTCAAAACTGCCTTATTAGCACGTTTTACATGAAACTACAAAAATACCTTACGTGCAATATTGAATAAAAACAACAACTTAAATACATAAAAGCTACAAACTAGAGGATTTGAGCACCAAGATTATACAATCTTGGGTGCTTATCAGTGAGTTTTCTTTTGTAAGTAAGAGTGCGAATGAGGTGGCCCATTCTTTGGTTAGAAGATGTAGTTGTGGTTTGTTTGTGGCTTTCTAGTTCTTTAATTAAGGACGGATGCTACTCCTATATGATTATCTTGTGTACTTTTGTTTTCTCTATCAATGAAGCTATTACAATTTTAAAAAATAAATAAAAATCCTTACCACAACAAAGATTGATCAAATGTTCCCCTGGGGTGGGAATATTTGTTTCCTTTATGAACTAACAGTAAAGACTTAGACTCTGTTTGTTTGGACGTAAAATATTTTTGCCAAAAGTGTTTTACATATTTTTCGGTGTTTGGCTGTTGAAATTGTCAAAAAATAATTTTTATGGGAAAATCTTATATACCCTTAGCGGTAAAATGATTTACCTTGAAAAACCTGGGTAAGTTGTTTTTCGAATCCAGTGTACCCATCCGTTCATTGCACTTCTCCCATTCATTCACTTCTCTCTCTCTCTCTCTCTCTCTCTCTCTCTCTCTCTCTCTTTTGTACACACCAATTTCCAGCATCTCTCTCCAAAGCTTTCTCCAAACATCAACTACTCACATACTAGGCCAATTAAATGAACTATTGCCTATAGATTTGTACCAAAAAAAAAAATGGAACTCAACCAAACATTAGAAATAAATTGTAAAACTTGTTTTTTCATGTTAAATATTTTACACAAAAAATATTTTCAGTTTACATCCTACCAAACAGAGCCTTAGTATCATGTTTCTTGTAATTTAGATATTTGTATTTTTTTTACTGTTTGCAAAAATAAAATAAAAAGATGCCCTCTCATAGTGATCTCATAACCCGTGTAGGAAAATAACCGGTACAATTTTCACAGAGACCACAGCCCAATTAGTATTTCGGTTGTCAGACTCAATTGCAGACATCTGCAAAGAATTGCACCGTACGTGAATATCATAGGAGAAGATTGGAATAAAATCTAACCAGAAGAACCAACTCAAACCAATCAGGAATTTTTTTAAGTAGTTTTCGGGAAAATGTTTTCCAGAGCACATTTCAAAATTTATTTTTCAAAAGTCATCACTTCTTCCTATTTTATTCCTATTTAGTGAAATAATTTGGACACATTTGACAACGCCATCACTCCCTTTTTTATTCATAAAAATAAAATAAATTCCACAAAAGATAGGTGGAAAAAAAAGTGTTAAAATAACGGTCAATGACGTGTTTTGATAATTAATACCCGTCAATGACATTTTCAGTATTAAAAAAGGTTCTTAGTTTGTCCTTAACAGGTATTAATTATCAAAATACGTCCTGGACCGTCATTTTCCCTTTCGAAAACTGTTGGCAAATAAAAATTTGCTCAGACAATGACAATGGTGAGCATTGAGCAACGAGCCACATGGGCTTGTCCAACCAACTAAAAGTATTGGGAAAATGATGGCCCAGGACGTGTTTTGATAATTAATATCCGTGAAGGACAAGCTAAGAACATTTGTTAATGCTGAAAATGTCCTTGTCAGGTATTAATTATCAAACACGTCCTTGACCGTCATTTCCCCAAAAGTATTTGGGTCATAAGCTTTCACCTTCGTAGAAATTGGAGCCCAATGGAGTTTTTTGAACGGGCGATATCAAAAAACAGGTCAGTCTATCGTACCACGGTCGTGCGACTATTGGGCCGAAACTTACCACATTAGGCCCACCCACTCGCATATCTTATCGAATCATCGCTATGCAGATGTTTGGGAAAATGATTATCAAAACACGTCATTGGCCGTCATTTTCCCCAGATGTTTAGGGTGGCAACCGTGGCATAGCTGGGCCGCATGACGACCCGACATGGCATTGACGTCGGCTGTCGCCAACGTCATGCATGACACTACAATCATAAGGCCGTTATGAGAACACGAGGCGCTTGGAGGCCAGCTCTCTTTATATCTATCTATCTATCAATATAGAAATGTAGTTGAAGCCAAAAGCCTCTTAACCCACAATTCTAAATTTTTAGAATTTTGAGTTTTTTTTTTTTTTTGAATGAATGAGAGAAAAACGTGGAGAGAGTGAGAGAGAGGGAGGAACGTGGGAGAGGGAGAGAGAGACTTAGGATAAATTATTTTATGCCCAGTATGGGTCTCATCATGTTGTACTCCAAATTCATGGAACATGGGACTGAAAAAATGTTAAACTATATTTTTTATCACTAGCGTTGTACCCATTCAATATAGGGGTCAGAAAAAATCAATGTTATTTTTTTATCCAATACATTGAACGGGTACAATGTTTGATTTTTTTTGTTACAAATTAATTTGATTTAATTTTTTAAAAGTAATTTAATTTGATTTAATATTTGCTCAATACACGGAACCAAAAAAATTCACGTTGATATTTTTTTCTTAAACTTTCATTTTTTGGGGTGTCTTCTAAGGGGACAGTATGCGTGTTGGGTCAATCTGGGCCGTCCATACTCGGCAATGGATGGCTCAGATTGCATCTCGATCGAACAAATCTTGACCATCCATTGCTGTTCTGCTGAGATGCAATCTGAGCGGTCTATTGCCGAGCATGGACAGCCAACCCGGATTGGCCCAACACACATGATTTTTGAGCTTGAAGTTGTCGTATACAAAAAATAAGACTGTTGCTACGAGAATGATGTACACGGAAAGGGGTGCTATGAGAATGATGTACACGGAAAAGGGGTGCTCGGATCAAGCACCCTACACACCTCGGATGCCGTTGATTCCCGCGTAGGCCCCCTTGGTTTTTTTTTTATAGAATTTTTAGACGGCTCGGATCGGCCATCCGGTGGCCGGAGACGGCCCGGCGCGGCTACCGGTACGATTTCCCTCCGTCGGCCCTCATGGAACCTATATAAATTCTTCCAACATAAGTACTAGCCTTCTTATTTTCCGGAATACACCTTCTTATTCAACAAAAAATAATCTACTTATTGTGTTCTGGTCCGTTCCAGAACACCTTCTTAAAAAATAGGTACTTATTTCACATTTTTAAACTCAAAAATATGTAAATAAAAAAATTATTATTTTATTTTTTTTGCACCGTATAAAAGATCTCGATAAAATCTATCAAACAAGATCCATATTGCTAGAAAAATTATTTGCGTAAACACATTATTTTTGAGCTTGAAATTGATTTCTTAAAAAATAAGTACTTAAAAGAAAAGGACAAATCAAAGTGTCCTCGTACATTCGATGAGAGAAGAAAGAACGGGTAACTCCATAGAAATTTTGTGCGAGAATGACGCTAATTAATTGTTTTTGTGCTATCATTCTTGTGTCACATATATATCTGTTTGGTCACAAAATGGCTCAAGAACTGAGCGGGGGCGTGCCAAGACTTGTCGCGTCTAACGTAAGGGCTGAGTGTCCATTTTTCTGACTTCTTAATTGTACGGCGAAAGAGCTGCAAACCTAAGGGCTAGATTGCAGTGACGGTTCGTGGTTTTGCCACAACGAGCGTGGACTTACCTATTTCCTAACCGTGTAGGAGAGAGAGCAACGTAAAAGTAAAGACAAACTTTATTATGTCGGAATAATAAGTTGGGTACAAGGAAAGTAAAATCCGAATTACTTGAAGAAGTAATTGAGTGAATGCAGGTAAAGTAAAATAGTTGTTTCACTAAAAAGACTTTAGTTTAAGCGCTGGGCTTGATTGGTGTAGAAATCCTTTTTTCTTCTTGACTTCTAGTATTTATAGGCCAAGGGTCTTCGGTTCTACATGGGAGATTTTTCCGCCCTTCTCTTGTGTTGACAAATGTCTCATGTTTGCACCATCATGCTTGAGTGGGTAGTTACCAGAAGTTGAGAAAGGCCAATGAATCCCTCCTATTTTTCCTCTTCGTGGGATCATGGGCAGTTGAAGAGATCATGGGCTTCCTCCACCTCCTTTTTTCGTAGGCACCAGGGAATAATGAGCTATTTGACTTGTCAAATGGCCATGTGGTAATCATTCCTATTTTCTTGTTCTTTTCCTTCTCACGAGACTTCACCAAACGCAAAACAAATCATGATAATGGGCCTTGCAAACAAATTAACATGTACAAGGCCTTGTTCCCATAATAAACTAATTGGGCCTCATTTTGATCTTTACAAAATATGGTCCAATACTCATAAACCCAATTCCTTGACTGAAATGGATTAAAATTAATCGGGCCCAGTCAACATTACTTTGGCCCATTAATTTTAACCCAATATAACTTCATTTTGCAGCCCAATTTAATTAAACAATAATTAAATGACCTTCCAACGCTTGCCCAAGACTAGGTTTAAACAATATAAAATTCAATCAATGATTTAGAACATCGTTTTAGATTATCTAAATCTCAATTTCATTTTTGTTAGATTTAGTAGGATTTGGGGGGAAAGAATTGTACGACAAATCTCTCACGATTACGAGGTTGTGAATTTCGAATCAACCTGATTTTTTTGTACTAATAAAATGCTTGATAAACTTTTCGTAATGAACGGTCCGAATCTTGATAATAACATTACGAAGAGCTCCACTGCCTTTCTTCTTGGGTTAAGAATCCGTTTTCTAACATAAATCTGTTTTAGCTGGGCTTGTAATAAATGGTTAAGCTTTTAGGCCAAACAAATTACTTTATTACCTCGATTTCTCATTTGCTCTCTAAGAGCGTCTCCAACAGGAAATGTCAAATTGATGATGTCAAATTTTTTTTGAAGGCTTATGTGGCATTTTGATATTTTCAATTTTACATCAAGTTCTCCCTCTCCAACCCTCTTGTGTCAAAAAAACAGAGCTCAAACTTAAAAGGGAAAAAAAGAAAGAAATCTTCAAACGGGATAATTTTTTTTGAACTTCCAAAGGTAGTTTTTGAAATTTGGCATGTAGAGAGGTAGATGTCAAAATTGGCATGGAAGTGAGAGATGTCAAAGCCACGTCAGCTATGGCATGAGTGAAGACAGATGGGTTGGATTGAAAGTTGATGCCAAAAATGACCGTTAATTTGCCAAATTTTTATTTATTATATACATGCAAACTTAACCATTATATGCAAGTTTTTGACGTAAACATTTAAAATAGCATATCTATGAATAAAATAGCGTATCTATATTTATGTTTACCGCATGTATTTAATATTACCTTAGTTTGTTCAGTTTTGCCACTTTCGTTTCTTGCATTAATGTTAGCAAGACATCCACATAATTTGTTGACAGATTCTTGGATCTTCCGCCATCGTTGAGCCAATATTTTTTCGGATCGATCGCTTTGAATATTATTTTTATTCGCATGGTAGAATTTTCCAACCCGTTTCCAAAAAGTTCCATTTTTTTGCTCATTTCCATGAATGGCATCCACACTTGTATTAAGCTCACGATAAGATGATCCTCTTCCAAACTAAAGCTGGCACCTCGAACCGTAGTAGGTTTCGTATTTGGAGTTTCATCACTTTCAAGTTGTGATATCTCAGTAGAATATTGAGATTGTGATATCTCACTAGGATATTCAGATTGTTGAGTGGAAAAAAAAGTAAAGTCAGAGTATGAAAAATCCATGGTTTGAATAAAAGATATTGTTTATTCAACTCTACATTTATAGGGGGAAAAAATAGAGTTCAAACGGAAAATAGAAAATTCAAACGGCAAATGTACGACGGTTACTTTTTGAAACTTCAACAGTAACTTTTTGAAATTTGGCATGGGAGAGGGTAGCTGTCAAAATTGGCATGCAGGAGGTTCATGTCAAAGCCACATCAGCTTTGACATGAGTGAAGACAATGGGTTGGAAGGTGAGTTGATGCAAAAAATAGCCGTTCTACCATCCACATCATGTTTGACATCTCCCATTGGAGATGCTCTAATAAGGCCTAGTTTGACATTATAAGTCAAATGGTTTTTTTTTTTTTTTCTGTCCTTATTCAAATTTTTTTTCTCATTTGTTAGTTCTTCATCGATTTTTTAAGAATTATTGTTTCGTCATGACGAGAAGAATCTAAAAAGTAATAAGTTACAATCAAAATTCAATTTTTTTTGAATAAAGACGAAAATAAGTTAATAAGCCAATTTTTCTTCTTTATTAAAAAAATTGAATTTTGATCGTAATTTTTTACTTTTTAAATTCCTCTCATCATAACGAAACAATAATTCTCAAAAAATAGACGAAAAACTAAAAAATACAAAAAAAATTAATAAAGACAAATAATTCAGTTGACTTACAATGCCAAACTAGACCTAAGACTTCACATCGGCCTCAAACAATGACTTCCAATGCTAGATTAGAATGATTAAACAATTATGCTAATACACTGTGGGGAACATTACATCAAACGGTTATGGGAATATATAATGGGTAGTGATTTTACCACACCCAAAAAATATACTTGCAGAGTGTGGCATTATCAAAAAATAGTGTGGCAAAATCATTTCCCTATATAATCCACCTAATAAAACACAAGGGTGTGAGGACCATACAAACATAAGTTGAAAGAAGGGCTGAGATTTATTTGATCAAATGGCTGATGTGTGCTCTAACTCTCTTAAGAAAACACTCACACTTTTACAAATATATTACAAAAATGTCGTCGGTTCTTTTTACCCCCTGCTCGACTTCTGACGTAGTGGCATAGGCACAGACAAGCACTAGTACTAAAAAAAACAGTAGTGGGAATATAATATAAAAAATTAGTGTAAGATCCAATATAAATTTAGGAAAGGCTACACCTCTCTTTTAGGTTTATGTAAAATTAAACGTATTGTTGAAGACCGCTTGATGCCCTAGTTCGTTAAGGAAAATCAGAAATTATTTCGATAATTAATTATTTAGATATGTTTATTATTTTTTATCGATCAAAATTGAATATTACCTATAAAATATAAAAAATATATCTAAATCATTAATTATCTAAATGAACGGCTTGAATCTGCCTAACGATGCATTACAGAAAGTGTCCTGAACGCTGGATCCCCCAACTTGCACCCATGCCTAAAAATAATCTTATCTGCAAACACTATTCCACAGTACTCGTGGACAAAAGCAGTCCACAAAACACTAAAAAAAAATCCCAAAACAGCAACCTAACTACCCATCCAACATCATGCAAAACTTTTGTCCACAAAACACTCAAAAAAAAAATCCCAAAACAGCAACCCAACTACCCATCCAACATCAAGCAAAAGGATCCGCAGAGAAGCGTGTGTAGTTTAATTTGAATCGTTTATTTTGATAATTAATGATTCAGATTTATTGATACTTTTGCTGGTAAAAGTATATTCTTACTGGTAAAAATATGAAGAAGAAAAAATTGAATCATTAAAAATACCATCCGTATAGTTGCAATCACTTAAGTCACACCTCCGTTGACAGCAGAGAAGCCGGATATAAGCCCAAAACACACACACACCACCACAGAAAAACAGAAAACACCACAACCAGCAATGGGCATAGTGGAAGAAGCTCACAACGTCAAGGTGCTGGGCCCGGGCAACCGCCCTACCATCGTCCTCGCCCACGGCTTCGGCACCGACCAGTCGGTGTGGAAGCACCTGGTCCCCCACCTCGTCGACGACCACCGCGTGGTCCTGTTCGACAACATGGGCGCCGGCACCACCAACCCCGAGTACTTCGACTTCGAGCGGTACGCCACGCTGGAGGGGTACGCGTACGACGTGCTCGCGCTGCTGGAAGAGCTCCGGGTCGAGTCGTGCGTCTTTGTCGGGCACTCTGTCTCGGCTGTGATTGGTGCAATCGCGTCCGTGAATCGGCCTGATCTGTTCTCCAAGATTATCATGATCTCTGCTTCTCCGAGGTAATTCATTATTCTTATTCATCGATTAGCTGACAATTCAATTGAGCTCATGACAGATTGTTATCTAGATTAGGAGCTGGATCATCAAGTGGACTGGAAAGTCATCCGGTCATTCTTGGCCCTTTCCGGGTCATTTCATTCACTGGAACTGTTTACTTTTTGGAGCTCGAGCTCGTCAATCACGCTAAAAACTACGTTAATCTGATGTCATTTAGATGAGTTCACGCTATTGTCTAAACGGTATTTTAGCCCAAAAATACAGTATTAAGGATGAGTTCACGCTTGATTTTGTTTCAGTTTTAGATTAAAGCGTGGTTTGAATCTGAAATTATCTACTCCTGCATCGCCATGTATTCCGCTTTCTTTTTTAACCTTCATTTTTAGAAAAAGATAATTTCAAATTTAAATATAATAAAAATAAAAAATATTTTTTTAATTTTTTTTCACCGTTTAAAAAATCTCAATGAGATCTATCAAACAAGATTTATATTGGTAGGAAAATTATTTGTGTAAACACATAATTTTTGAATTTGAAATTACCTTCATTTTCTAAAAGTTTCTTTTCTAAGAAACCGGAATGCCCCCGTAGTGATCTAGAAATGGAAATGCTCGATTTTTTTAATCTCTGTTTGATTCCACTTGCCCGTTTGCGGGATATGGACTCAATTGGTTTTCAAGTTCAATTGGAATTGCTCAACTTCATGAGTACTCTATTAGATTATTCTTTAGGTTCTGAGTGCATTAATTTGTTCGAGTTGAACTGAACACAATTTGTTTAGATTTCACTTAGGGATTAGGATGTACTGAACACAATTTGTTTAGATTTCACTTAGGGATTAGGATGTAATGGTAGAATCCATCTTACTCGGAACGCGGGTACCCTAGCGAGTTGCTAATTGAAACATGTGTTCCGTAACATGGTACACCTCCGTTTGGTGAATATAGCGATCCAAAGCGATCCGCAAAGTTCTTCCAAAACATCCAATCCTGAAACCAGAAATCTAGAGAAGGTTGGAGATTTTGCTAGAGAAGATATCAAAAGACAGGGTATTAATTATGCTCCTAGAAATGTGTTTTGAAAGGAAAATTAATAAACTACTAATACTAATTGTAGTGATTTCTTATTTCTAGGTACTTGAACGATGTGGATTACTACGGAGGATTCGAGCAGGAAGACCTAGACCAGCTATTCGAGGCGATGGCCTCGAACTACAAAGCGTGGTGCTCCGGATTCGCGCCATTGGCAGTGGGCGGCGACATGGATTCTGTGGCGGTTCAGGAGTTCAGCCGGACCTTGTTCAACATGCGACCGGACATAGCCCTAAGGGTGGGCCAGACCATATTCCAGAGCGATTACAGGAACCTGCTGTGCCACGTGACGGTGCCATGCCACATCATACAGAGCATGAAGGATCTGGCGGTGCCGGTGGTGGTTTCCGAGTACCTCCATCAGAACCTCGGCGGGGAGTCGATCGTCGAGGTCATGTCCACCGACGGTCACCTCCCGCAGTTGAGCTCGCCGGATGTGGTGGTTCCGGTGCTCCTCCGGCATATACGTTATGATATTGCCGTCTGAGGTTTTTTTTTTTTTGGAGGTTCTGATAGCAATGCTAAGCACATAACCTTAAAACACTTATTATGAACTGTTCGATGCCCATAGGCTCCACATGCATTGAACAGTTTCGGACGTAGATGCGTCCGAAGTTATGTTTTAAAATTCCGTGCGTAGACTTTCAGTTTGATTATATCTGTGTGATATTTTCCCAGTATTAGTCATCTTGTGTTGTCAATTGTGCACATGACTCCGTCAAGTCCAAATCCAACTTGTATAATTAAATTTGATGTGGAAACTGGAAGGCCAAATGGGAAGCAAATTAACTAGTCCATGTGACAATGTATGGGGGGACCATGTACAACTTTGGACGGTTAGGCGACAGGCAGCTGGGGAATGCTATCTCTAACGTTGACTTGTCATTCGGAGATGCCAAATTTTAGTTGAAATCCTGATTGGATGCAGCCATAGCAAGGGACCATAGCTTATCCGCCCGGATAGGCACGGAATCTCACGTTTGCCTTGGTTTGGATGGCACAAAATGCATCCGGGTTATTTATACCCCTCCGATTTAATCCACCTTAAGCCGATTTTGGGGCCATAGAATATGGATGAGTTTTGAGGTGGGCATAAGCTTATCTGCCTTAAAACAACCTTATTCTTCAATTTTATCCCTCATCTAAATCAAATACTACTATTTTATCCCTCTTTTTTATCTCTCATCCAAACCAAAAATTTTATCCTAGCTTATCCCCCCTCTATAAATAATACTTCACCCCTGCTTGAAAGCAGCAATGTAAAGGGGGATTAT
>JAOTQK010000023.1:8765911-8786988 GCA_025642025.1 Rhododendron ferrugineum
ATGAAAAACCCCAAACACTATTTGAGTCTTCTTCCTTGGCCTGTCTCACATGTATTTTTCCATTTCATTTGGCTTTCTGATGCTGACTGTTGTGATATAGAATTATGTTGTACATATGGGGACAGAATATTGTAGCTGTTTGTGTTACATGCATTGCTCTGTTGTGGTAACATATTTCGTGCTATACAGTAGAATGATACATTATTGTTGTGCGAAAAAAGAAAAATAATGGCTATAGCGTTGGTAGTAAAAATGGATGTCAGATTTCTGGTGAGCGGTGACGACATTATAGTACAGCTATTTAGCTACTTTTACACAATATATGTGCATCTATGTTGTCGGAGGATTAGGTCACATCTTCAGCAGTTGTGATTCTTCTGGTTTGATGATGTATTTGTGCCAGAAAGTTAGGGTGACGGTTTTAGGACACTTCAACATTGCTGCCTACCATATGAATCGTGGTGGTTTTGGGTAGGGAAACAAGAATAGTACTTAGGGTAAGTGCACAAGGAAGAAGAAAGGAAAGAATGAAAGGAAGAAGAGAGAGAAAAGAGTACTTCACCCTCGCAAGGGTTAGGCGATTTTTGCAAGGATTGCAACCCCAATCACGATGACCGCAGCCTCTACATTGTCTACAACCAAATTCAATAATCAGCTCTACTCATAAAATGAATGATTACATTACATTGATATTTATAAGCCCTGTAAAAGGCTATTCTACTTTCTAAAAGTCTAGATAACATGTGTTTAATGTATCTAAATGCATATTCATGCAACTACTAAATTCATGATGACCCTTGAATGACCACTGCTGCCAAGAAATGGATTTTCTGAAATTACCAAAATACCCTCGTCTACCACATGGACACTTTTTTTTGGACCAGAAAGATTTCTCGATGCTCGTGCTACCTATAGCCTTTGGTTTTGGTTTCCAAAGCCTATGAGACTTGTCTAACCACTCCACAGCAATTTCATCAAAGGGCCTGTTGAGAAACTCATTTAAGCGTTGAATATCTATGATGAATTAGTTGTGCCTTATAAATATACTTATGAGACTGAACATATGGACTGCACAGTGGTCTTTGGATTGATTTGGACTTTTACCTTTCACTATGCTTCTTTAGTTCAAGTAAGAAATCATATTGGCATGGCTGATTTTTGGACCCATACTGAGTGTTAAGAGTACTTCCCAAGGGGTAAATGATTCTTTTATTGTCTTGGTTGATTTTTGGACCCATACTGAGTGTTAAGAGTACTTCCTAAGGGGTAACTGATTCTTTTATTGTCTTGGTAGGGTCCAGTTATTTTTTACCGTTCCATCTTCATCAACAGCATCTTTTTTGTGGATGTTAAAACAGTTCACTTAATTAGGTTATATGGCGATTAACTTCACAAATAGTGTTGTTGTTGGTTAGCTTGATACACATTGTTGGGCCTATTTTCCTACCAGCTTAAGCTTATGGTGAAATTAGTGACTTAGCATGGTATTGTTGTATGGGAGCTTTGTATTTAAGATGTCCTGGATCATCTCTCTGTTTGCATTGGTTTTCTTGCATTCTTCTCTGTTAGCATTTACTCTGTCTTATGTATGGACGTGTGCATCTCCACGTCCAAGATGGGGTTGCACGTGGAGGATGTGGAGGAGGGTGTCGAATGATTGAATCACTTGATATACATTTTTGGGCTGAATCTCTAACAACTTAAGGTTTTGTGGCACAGTTATCAAACAGCTGTTTTTAAATTTTGCTTTTGTTGGCAGTTCCACCAAGATTTAGCAAATTCAGAAAAGGCTCTCGACTGCCTTCAGCAGGTTCTGCAAGTTGATGGAAGGTAGATATGTATTAACTCATTCAGATACCTGGTGTTATTAGTTACGACTAGGAGCTTACTTAAAACTAAATTGGGATTTGGGGGGAAATCGATTTCAATTACCAATCTATGTCATTGTCTCAAAATTTTTAAGATCAGATATTTGTTATTTCTTCTTCAATGTTTTAGAAACTTGTTGGATCCAATTGTCTTTATTGGGTACCACTATACTAGGGTTCAATACATACCCCATACCTTTATCCTTGTCTTTTCTGATGGGAAAAAGTCCATGTAATGTTGTTTCAAGGAAAGCATCTCTTTAACATCATACTCTTCGTGCTCCGTCCTTATCACGCCAATCAAGCTATCCAGCCAACTCTGCAATCAAGTAGCCTTCTCTATTATGTTTGCGTCTATTCCAGCTTCGGATACTGTTCCCTAGTAAAGTCCGAAAAATCCCTACCAACGATTTTCCAACCATCATCCTCCCAGAATTATTGGAATCCAACGCAACCTGTTACATCCATACCTGTCACCTCTTCATAATATCCTTGCCACTTCTAATAACGGCGTACATAGATGCTGTAGCGTAACAGGTTGGTTAAACTCCTTCCACCTTCCTCTATGACTTCCCCTATAGTTTCTTAGAAATCCATTGTTGCAGAAGCTGAGCCTCTGCTTCTCTCCACCAGACTAAATCTCCTCCTGTCCATAAAATATCAATTTTTTTTTAACATAGCATGACAAAAATCATTTGGCTAGCACATTTTATGCTTGCGGAGAAAACTGTGATGATGTAGGTCTGCAGTGTTTCCATCTTGTGGTCCACACTGATCTTTTGGTGCTTGCTCCCTTCTGTGATTGTTCTTCGGGTTACACTATATTGAAGTACTTCAGAATTGTAATATGTTTCTTCACAGGTTTGCTAAAGCATATTACTTGCGTGGACTTGTACTCCATGGGCTGGGAGAGCACAGGTAACTTGTCCACCAACTTATGTTTCCTCTCTCTCTTTTGGATATGTCCAAGTGTAATTCTAATGCGACTACTGACTCAGTGAATAGTCTTCGTGATGTTATTTCACTGTCCACACAAGTCCCATTAGTTGGTGCTTTTTTGCCTATTAGGTGGTATCCAGTTATTTTTTTTCTTCTTTTCTGTTTAGTTTTGTGCCACAATCATATATTTTTTAGTCTCATATTTGAACACATTCCATTTGGGCGCTTGGAGGGGCAAATTGGGATCAAACCTAACTTCTCGTGTAATTTGCACAAAGCTACTGGCCTGAGAGTAGAAAATCACAGTTCATGCTTGGCAGATCTTTTACCACGGACCAGCAATGGGCCCCAAGTATGTTTCTACGTTTCATAGTAATAATAGACACCTAGACCGGACAATAATCTCAAATGGATTAGAGTTTGAGAAAAATACACAGACTGCCTCATCTTTTTTCCTTCATCAGTTATCTCCCCTCGTGTAAAACCCATCAAACCCAGCCCTTCAACTTTCTGTAACTAAGAAACTCCCAATCTCCTTCTTCTTTACTACTCAACCGAACATCACGTGAAGGCACTTTCCTTTATCTAGGAGACCCTGTCCTTCCCTTTGGATCTTAGAGATTTTCTTTTTTCTGCCCGTGCTAAGGTTTCAACTGCATGGATCTTTAATGCCAGGTCTAAAGGTCTTGCATCATTTTGAAACCCTGACAGAGTGCTTGCTCTATCTACCTTTTTCAGTTTCTATCTGCATACAGTTCCCATTCCACTATCCATCTCTGTAGTTATTTGTGCAGAATGCTTGATTCTGTTAGCATTATGTTCTTTCTCTTCCAATAGGGGTCTTTTTCTATGGTCTAACTGTCTCACTTGACTTGTGAAGGAATGCTATCAAGGATTTATCACTTGGGTTGAGTCTAGAGAGCTCAAACATCGAGTGTTTATATTTAAGAGCCTCCTGCCACCATGCTATTGGAGAATATAAAGAAGCGGTACTGTGGGATGTTTTTCTCTGTTTTCCTATTGGAAATACTGATCGTCATGTTTCATTCGTCTTTGCTTTGGTGGACTGACATTTTGTTTCATGATGAAGGTAAAAGATTATGATGCCGCTTTGGATTTGGAACTAGATTCAATGGAAAAATTTGTTCTTCAATGCCTGGCCTTCTATCAGGTTTGATTAATAGTATACATATCTACATATATATATGTGCATACATACATCCACACATACATACATACATATATTTATTTATATAAAACTTAAGTTTTCTTTCATCCATTGTGTGGTTGTGAATATAGCGCCAAACCAAACTACTGTAACCTGCCTTATTGTGCATGCAACCATGACTATGATATTCAATGGTAAAAGTTGTCCTCTACTTTGGCTTCCAAGTTTGGCTGATAATTTACTTATTGAACCAGTATCCATCCGAAACCTTTGGTCCACTTCGCCTTGTCATTTTAGCATTTCTGTAGTCTCAATTATCTTGAAATATCACCATTATGATGGGGATATGTGTACGTAACCTATATTGTTTTCTCATTCCGTTGTTTCTTCCTTATGATATGACTTAACTGTTATGGTAATTTCAATGAAATTATGGCCTTGACACGTGCCTCTCAAAGTGATATTGTGATAGTGTAAGTGCATGAAATGAATAAAGATACAATTTACTTTGAAGCAGTTTTACTCTTCACAGTTACATGGACAATCCTCCGTTGGATTAAAAACAATGAAGCAGGAAAGAAGTACGATTTTGATCATTTTCATCTCCCCTACTTATCTTTCCTTCTTCTCTTGCATGTGTGCTGGGTTCTTTCTCCCTCAACTCTTTCTCCGATCTTCTGCAATCATATTCGGTTTCTCCTTTTGCAAATTAAAGCGTGTGACTATGAGATAGTTCCTGAAACCAATGTTTTAAAACTGGCCGGGCCGGACAGGTTCAACCAGATGATCTGCTCGGCTGGTCCAGGTTCTTGCCCTTGGCACATAATTTTTCTGAAGACAGTACTACTACATACAGTAGTACATAAGTACATATTTAGGTCTCGATCAAACTTCTCCTTCATGGCTAAGGATCATTCTCCTGCCTAGAGGTTCTGTTCTCCCTCTCCACACCTCCATTGGTTCTCCCCACTACTTGCTCTACTAAAGCTGAGACTATTGCTTCCACTTCGTCCACCAGTGTTCACAAGGGTGATTCCCTCTTTGGTTGAGCACTTCACTGCAGATGTATTTTTACACTACACAGCTTCAGGAGTTAGTATATCTCTCTCTCTCTCTGCTTAAGTCTCACCTCAATCACTTTTATTGGTTTGGCTCAACCTTTCATTCTCGCCACCCAACCACCATCATCCATGATTGGACATATATAGGGGCACTGTAAAGCATGGGGTTTTCTAGACGTCTTTATCATTTGTGTCATGAATTTTTTTTTTCAAATAATCATTTGTGTCATGAATGTTTACATATGCACATAGCTTGCTATAGAAATGTGACAGATTTATATTTGCCAAGTAATGATTTCGTAAGCTATACTATTTACATGGATGAAATATAGGTTTCTTGCATGTAATTATAAATTTTCTATGTGTAGCATTTTCTATTTCTATATGGTTTACAATGACTATTAATAATTATCATTATTTTTGTTGTTACAATTAAGAATTCTGTTGACTACTCGTGCAGAAAGAAATTGCTCTGTATACTGCTTCAAAGATCACTAGCGAGTTCAGTTGGTTCGACATCGATGCAGATATTGATCCCCTCTTTAAGGTAATAGAAGATGAAGATTTCTTTATGTGCCTTATTTGTCTTTTATTTTTCTGTCTTTTTCCTCTAGCTACTTCATGCTTCAGTTCAGAGCAGAGGTCATTCCTTTCTTCTCTGAAGTGTGCTGCAATTGTCAAATTTGGAATACTGATTGCCATTGGAATTCTCAAGGATGTTTAACCCCCAAACAATTCCAATGGATGTTCAACCCTAAAGGAATTTCTTCATAGAGTGCTCTCCCCTCAAGGGGTTCTATAAAGAATCTCTTTGGCTTTTGCTTCGCTTTCTAAGATTGGGCTTCCTCATGCATGACTTCATTCTCCAATGGCTTATTTCAGATTCTCAAGTAGCACTTTCATTTACTTGAAAGAGTATTTGTAAGCTGTTTATCCTCTCCTGAATGAACTTGGAGCGGTGGTCTTGGCTTTTGAGTCTTAATTGAAAGAGTATTTCTAAGTTTGGGTTTCATCTGAGTTCAATTATTTGTCAGTTTAAGGTTACCATCCTGTTATATTCTACTTAGGTTTTAGGTTTTGATAGATTTAGACTTCTAGTTCTGCTAGACTGGAGGTGGGTCCATGAGTTAAAAAATCGGCCAATGTATATTTATGCACCATAAGATATAAAAAGTTACACATAGCTGAATGGATCTTGCATGAGCATTTAGTAGTCTGATCAGTCTTAACTTTTTGACCCCGTTCGTTTTGGGATTTTGGATTTGGATTTGTAGGTAATGAGTGTAGAGAGAAATAGAGTAATGATTGGAAATAGGGGTAATGATTGGAGAGAGAGAGAGAGAGAAATGGTTGGAGATAGGGGTAATGAGTGGAGAGAGAAATAGGATAATGATTAGAATCCAAAACCCTAAACCGAACAAGGTCTTATGTTTCCTGGTGCAGAATGTGAGTTTGAGTGGCCTGCAGTCTATGAAGACTTATGTAATCTCTATAATTAATACAGTTATTTTTTTCCGATTTTGTTAGCTTTATACCTAGGTGGTCATAATGCAACCTAAGCACTCTAGGACCAGGAGTTCAAATTTAATACTTTGAAGCTTGTACTATTAAGCCTATTGAAGAGCTTATATTGCACAGATAATCCCAATTCCACTAATTTGACCCAAAATTAGGCCATATACCAACGCCAGCGTCTGTCCTAAAAACTCTTCACATGTTCAAAGGACCTGTAGGTCTGAATATTAACTGACCTAAAATAAACGGTTACATCATTCCAAACAAAACATGTATCCCCACTATCTGAAGTGATTCTGCGTGAAATTTAATTCATACCTGTCCCATGTCTTAGTACCTTGATCTGTATCTCTTGCGTTATTAGGTATGGGGCTTGGAGAATTGAATTGCTGTGGGTTATTTCATCAGTGTTGCTTCAATATGCTTTGGTTGAGATTTTTTATTTGGAGTATCTAACCTTTCTATTAGTACAAGATCTCGTACGATGGATTTTTCAGGATTCACAATGCTTTGGAAAGGGAAAAAAACGGATGTTCCTTGTGCTTTATAAGTTTTGGTAAAAGGAAAAGACAAACAAGAAAAGTTCTGGAATTGTTCCCTTATGGCATCTGTTTAATGTTTTTATTCAGGAGTATTGGTGCAAAAGGCTGCACCCCAAAGATGTGTGCGAGAAGGTTTACAGGCAACCACCCTTGCGCGAATCTCTGAGGAAACATAAGCTGAGAAAGCAAGATGTTGCTGTCACAAAGCAGAAGACTGCTCTCTTACAGGCTGCAGACTCTATCGGCAAGAAGATTCAATATAATTGCCCTGGCTTCTTGCCCAATAAGCGTCAGGTGATCTATGTTGAGAATGAAGAATTATGTTTCATCTATAACTGTTGGTTCTTATTGTTTTCCCTTTCCTGCCCTTTTGCCTTCGATTATGGACTGTGGTCCTTTTTTGGACTTCATTGATAACTAGAATTGTCTTATCAAAAATTCCTTCACGTAGTTTTAAAGCTAGTTGACACTTTACCTTCTGGAAGTGATGGGTTTCCAACTAGTGATCCCATCGCTCATTTTCGGACCTGATTGAGGCTTATTCAAATTCGTTAATCAAAGGGGAAGGTAAAATGCCATATTTTGTGTAGTAAGGATCTAGTAAGATGTTATATTCATTTGAGTTAGTCTATCTCATATCTACTCTGGCGCAAGGGTTTTTTACTGGTGTTTGTCTTTGTCTGATCCCCAAGTCTCCAAAAGTTAGTATATGGGGAGTGGGGACACTGGTAGAAGTAAAAATGGGTGTGGGTTTCACTGTCACAAAAGTAATTTGGGAGGACTCGTGAATTTTGAAAACTTTCTCTATGTGGGGGAATTGTTTAAAGATCGTAAACACTTGGGTCCTTGTTATAGTAAAGACAAATTGAGTGGAAAAGACACAGTAGTAAAGTATGATGAGACCTTATATGCACTATGTGGCAATTATCCAGAGACATATTGACCTTCCGTCGGTTATCCAAATAATATCAATCACCAACATTCCTATTCTCCTCTAGCAACATCCCTACCCTCCACAACCTACTCCAACATGATTTTCTTGCGCTACAATAATAGATCTATGCTCTATGACATTAGGTCGAGTGAAAAGGTTTCTGTGTTTTTGTTCTTACTTCTTACAATATGACGTAGCGTTGTTGCGGAAAGAATGAGTTTATCATACAAGTAGATGAGCTCGTTAGATCTCATTCTATCATAAAAATTCTTGATCCAAATGAAATAGGTAAACATCTTGAACACAAGGAATACTGAAACCTCAGTCGTTTTGATTGGAAAATTCATGAAAGAGCTATATTTTCCCACAAGATTACAATCCTCCTTATACGTATCTGTACTCAACTGTTAGTCGCCAATACCTATAGATATCTTCTTCCCACAATTTTCTCTCACCTCATATTTTGAATAGGCAAGACGCAAATTCTGGGTCTCATGCTTCATTCATGCTTCACCAGCCAGCTAGAGAAGAGCTGGAAGGGCAAAAGCTCTCGACTGGGGAATACCCGCTGCTCCTAGAGTTAGGAAGACTTAGTCGGATATTAACTCTTTACCTTTCGGAGAAGACCAGTTGCTAAGTCAGTTGTTGGCTTGAAAATTGGTCGCACTTGGCGCAGGACGACCTAACGGCGGCAGGAAAATGACAAGACATGGCAAAGAGAAAGTATGAGGAGGATCCAATGAGCTTACCTTATTATTAGAGAAAGGGGAAGTAACTGCGAATATTATTAGAAATCTTTTGACCGTAGTATTTTAAAGGAGACATTCTAGAACTTCCAAATGCTAATTCTTCGAATCTTGTCCTACATCAGATACCCTCTCTTAAAAAAAACTCTTCCTCGAGTTTGCATTGCTTTTATCACTTTGTATGCTGCTCTTCTCAGCATCAACTTTATACTTGAAATGAATATTTCTAACCACGTGGTCGTCACCAATGAAATCAACTTTAATAACTGAAATCTAGGTTGATTGTGATTACCACCACGAAGACATGGTTTACTTTCCGGAATCCGATAAAGCTTCCTCACATAATTTTCACCATCTGTCCTTACATAGCCAAGTATTACACTAGTCCCATCAGTGAATGGAAAATCAGAATATCAAATCCACCCAGGATATTGCTCGAACATGCTGAAGCCTGAAGGTTTGTGTGTTTGGTTCCAAAAAGCTGATGCAAGGTCCTTGTTGCTAAGGTACTTGTCAGTTGCCATTCATGTCATGTGTCATTTTTATATGTACCACCAAATTGGTTAGTCCAACACACAATGTGTCACAACGCAATTCTCCAATTATTCCACTAGCGCCCAACATGGTGGGTGTTCTTGGGGGATTTGGTCTTGTAAGCCGCTAATAGATCTCGTGCCTTGGTTGAGCTCATCTGTGTCATGTTGACTTGGTTACCCTATTTTATTTGTGGAGACCACTCAACACAACTCTTATACTCATACCGGAATTGTGACCAAAAAAAAAAAGTTTGACTCCTCAACCTGGGGGAACTGAATTGGCAATTGGCATACACGGGTCTGAACCTTCCTCGTATTTTTTTAGTGGGGGTTGCTGACCTCATTTTGCTAATCCAACAAACCTTAGCATTTTCTCTCCCGTTTTCTCTTTTCATGAATGCTCCCATTTCAATGACGAGGCAGTAAGAACTTCGAATTTGAAGGCATAAAGGTCTGTAATTTTTCATTAATTGTTTTTTTTAATTAATCTTTGTTTGCCATTGTAGTCGGAATTTTGTCTTCTTTTGAACTTTATATGGAAGGATGTTTTCAACATGTCAAGGATGCACCATCTCTATTTGAAATGGTCTTCTGCGTTAGAACAAAATTTAGTACTTTTTTTGAAATGGTCTTCTGCGTTAGAACAAAAAGTAGGACTTTTTCTATAATATTATTGTCCTAAATCGATACTGATGTGGCGGTGTATTAATTTTTCATTATGGATTGTTGAGTGTTACTTTGAGTATTGCATTTATTGATTATAAATTTTATTTAATGTCTACCAGCATCGTATGGCTGGCTTAGCTGCTATTGAGATTGCACAAAAGGTGTCAAAGGCATGGCGTTCTTTGCAAGGAGAGTGGAAACATTCTAATAAAAGCACATCAAAATATGGAAAGAAAGCCCGAAGAAAGGAAAAAATCAGTATTCCTAGCCAGAACAGAGGTGGTGCTGGTTGTAGTACTAGCAGTTCCTCTGAAACATCAACTTCGTATGGAATTACCTTGGATAGATCTTCGGGCCGTGCTACAATATCATGGCATGATGTTTATTCAATGGCTGTAAGATGGAGACAGATCTCGGAACCTTGTGACCCAGTTCTCTGGGTGAACAAGTTAAGGTAATTTCTTCATGCATGGATCTATAATTTCCCCACGGCATGGTAGCAAAAAATCATCCTTAAAAGGTTGGTTGGGATACAAGCATGGCACGCCTTTAATTTCGTCGACCGGAATTCAAGGAACTTTTGGCTTTAAAGGATCTATGGTTGATTGCAAAATAATGTTTGCATTGCGAATTTTGCAAATGAAGAAAAATAGTTGGTTGCTTATTTTTCTTCAAGTTGGCCAGATTGATAAATTAATATCCCATATTGAACGGTTGAACCTGGACCAAAATACAAGAGTACTTTTTAAGGTGTCCGTATGGTGAAGGCAAGACTTGATTATGAATGTTACATCGATATAGCAAAAACTAAAATTTCCCTGGCTGTATCAGCATCCTTTGTCTTTTTGGTTTTCTGTTTTCTGATAATGTGTGAAAACTCTTGGCATTCTTGGAGCTATATTTATCTGGAGGTTGATTTTTGTTTTCTGGAAAGCTGTTTTATTCATTATGAGAATTGTGTCCTTGGTTTGAATACTTCTATTTTTCTGATGTGTTGATTGTTGATGTGGATGCGGGCATTTCTTCTACTTAGTGAGGAGTTCAATTCAGGATTTGGGTCTCACACGCCCCTTATTCTTGGGCAAGCGAAAGTTGTTCGCTACTTTCCAAATTATGAAAGGTGAGAAACATACCTATGTTGTGTTCTAAAGCTGAGGTTAAGGGATAGCTTATTAATTGTCATCCTGCAGAACCTTAGATGTTGCAAAGGCTGTAATTAGGGAAAAAATGCATGTCTACAGCAAGGGAGATACTTTCATTGATCTATCTAAGGATGGAAAACTGCAAGAGGTGAGTTATATCATTTTCGTTAGCGTCTTTTGCACTGCAGAGATCATTGCTCTTATCTCTTGACTGTTCCATCTTCCCAACTTTACAGCAGGTGGAATGAGAGTGCTAATAGGCTACTTTCTACCCTAAGAATTACCATCTTGCTTCACAGCAATTAAGTATTAGTGAAATGTCATCTTTAAATTCAAACTCTCTTGGACTATATTAACATTTCTTTATCCCTTAGTTGCACGAAGCGGGAACGGGAGCGGGGGCGAGGAAGCGGATGATCATAGAAGTGTGGGAGCGCCGTCGGGAGCGTTTAGGAAAAATTATTAAAGTTATAAATATTTTTATGTATTTTAGTATAGTTAAATGTCAAAAAGAAAATATTATTCTACCACTTAAATTGCAAAACATAAAAATATTTATAATTTTAATATGTGATTCCAACGGTTCTCCATATCTTAGTTGCACGAAGCAGGGGCCGAAGCGGGATCGGTGGCGGAGGATTATAGGAGCTCCTCTTTCTGGATGGGGAGCGTTTAGGAATAATACATGAAAATATGTAATGCAAGTAAATACTATTATGCGTCATTCATGTCAATTGCAAAGATTGTCTTTTTGACTAAGTAATATTTTGGTTATATTAAGTAATTGAGCAAATTTAAGTTAATTTTATTATAATATCTTATCATTACTTTGTCTTTTCTCTTGCTTTGTGTCTTTTTCTTTTTTTTTTTTGTTTCTTTTGGGATTTATATTCCTAAGAGGTTCTATCCTAGTTGGGAGCGGGTTCCTTTCTCAATGGGAGCGAGGTTCCTAGGAAGGAGCGCGGGAGCGAGGTTCCGAGGTGGATTCGCCACCCACATAGGAGGTTCCTGCAACTAAGCTTTATCCTCTTTGTTAAGCATAATAAGTAATAAGGAAAGGAAGAGGAAGAGGATTAATTGAACAATAGCATTAAGTTATTCTCAACTGCTTTTCAGTTGTATGTAGAGTAAGTATCAAATGTTTCACACTTCCTAAGTATCAATGTGTCAAGTGGAACTCCAATCTTAATCTAGGGAAGGTGGCAGTGGTCTCGAAATCAGGCTTGTTGTGGGGATCAGTATTGTCAAAATCTTACAATCCACGATCATACAATTCAGTGTGTTCACAAGTAAAACCAATACATAGAGACTAAACATATCTTATGTTAAAATAGATCTTGTGACACATAAAGTACGGTATCTTACAATTCAGCACATATTACAAGTAAAACCGATACATATCTCTGGACGTAACTTATGTTTAAGTGAATATTCTTGTGTTACACACCTGTTTGATGATACAATATGCCATACTTTTTCTTATTAGAAAATGTTATTTTTGAAGATGCAAGTTATGTAACATTAACGTTTCTTTTTAATATATGCAATGCGTTTCCTATTCTATATTGGGTATTACTATTTTTCAACTTATTTTTTCTCTTGTTGATGCATCTTACAACACAGATACATATCTCGATATGTTCATAAAATGATAAAACAGATTCACGACATGTATTCATTTTGGAAACCTTGTTAGGGATAACTTGAGAGCTTATTTGGTCAAGGGCTTTGGAGGTTTGTAATATAAAGCTTAGGTTGTCGAAGAAATTCGTGGTGCAACGGTAAGGGTGTGGTACTAACAAGTAATGTTTATGAACCAGATATGGGAACATTAGTGTCACTTGCGCGCTTGCTAAAGTTGATGCAATCAGCAGGATTCCTGTATAAGTATCCCTTACTATTGATGACTCTTCTTGGGGAGTAGGACCAGTTACCTAGGAACCCAAAGAAAGGTTGCAAAGTAATAGTTTGTTTTTTAAACATGCAAGGAAGCAAAGTACAATCAAAAGAGTTTTTTCTTCTTCTTGTATTTACTGCCTATGATCTTTTTTTGCTTGTGGCGTGTAGTTTTCAAAATGCACTCTCTAGTATTTAAGTAGTCAGGACAGTTCTTGAACTCTTTTTCTGCTGTTACAAACACCCTCTGATTGCCGTAGTTTGTTTTCCTCTTCTAGAATGCATTTAGCTGTGATAACACGTGTACAACCTGCAGATTATGAATGCGGAATCCTGCTCTGATCTTTACAGAGTGGTAGGTCAGGACTTCTGGTTGGCTACTTGGTGCAGCAGTACAGCATTTGAGGGGTAATCATGCCTACAGAGTTTGCGATTCTGTCATTGCTTATACTGCCATGTTTGCAGTGCTTGAGAGTTGTTTTATCAATCCTCTGATTGTTAACTGAATGATCTTTTTATTGTTTGCCTTGATTTAGGAGACGTCTTGAAGGAACCAGGATCACGCTTGTGAAGATGTAATTTCTCAACTTCATTTTGGCCTAGGTTTCAAAAAAGTTCTTTTTTCCTGCCCTCTATGTTGATTGAGATCATTTATCTAATTGGTAGATGTTTTGAATTCATTGTATGATTCTTCTAGGGGAGAACATGGATTTGACTTCGCCATTAGAACACCTTGTACACCTTCCAGATGGGAAGAGTTTGAAGCCGAAATGACTGTGGCATGGGAGGTATGTGACTGCATACTCAAACTTAATCTAATGGCTCTTCCTTTTTGTCAATTTACTTGATATGAATGAAATTTAAGCTGTACAATTGTTCTCCACATTAGGATTGTCTTTTTCTGCCTTGCCTGGAAATATTTTATGCGCTTGAGACCATGTAAACGTACTGGCAGGAAACATAAGTGAGATATAAATTGCGATTTAAGTTCAGACCATGGTTTTGCTTAGGGGTGGTTTACTCGTGTTATATTTTTTCTGTAACTAGTCAAGCTTGATACCCATATCAGCGTACTAGCAATAACATACGTCAGATAAAAATTGTGTTTTTGGTTTTGACCATATGTTTTCCGAGGGGTGGTTTACTCACGTTACATGTTTGCGGAGCTAGTCAAGCTTGATTTGTCATGTCAAGTAGATCACCTAAGGCTTCATATAGATCATGTATCTCGAGGTGTTTTGCAGTTTTGGTCAAATAGTGTAGTCTTTCATTAGTCTTCATAACTCTCCCGAGGTATGGAATTTTAGCCGCCTTCACTTATCCACAAAAAGAAAATAAAAAACGATTAAGTTTAGCATCCTTGAGCAGTCTGCGCCTTTGTCTCCTACATTATAATTGCAACACCAGTGTATGCTCGCACTCGGAAAAAGGTGGAAATTCACCAATGTTTGCTGTCATCCTGAAATAATATTCCCCCGTAATGTCGTTATGACCTAGGACTTGATTTCGTATTGGGGTAAAAAGGTGACTTGACATCCATGGATACTTAATGCAGCACATACTACTGATCAATACGCAACACAACGTGCCCTCCTCTCACTTCCTTGGCAATTTTGTGTGTAGGAGCCGTCTGTAGGCTGTGATACTTTTTGTTCATGCAAGACTTACAGACTCGATTTACATTTTTGCCTAGTGCAAGGCAACTAAACACCAATGGACCACTGTGCCTACTATTGTACTTGATCTGTGTTATGATTTTATTTTTCCCTCCTCCTTCGTCACTGTGAACAAGGGGAATATGAGGAAATTGGAAATTTCGATTCAATATTTCTCTTTAAAGCTCGACAATGTTAGGAAATAGGTTTCCAAAAAAGTAGGAAAATATTGGAAAACAACTTCCTCAGTCTTAGTGAAACTTCTAATGAGGAAGGAGTCCTGCTCTCTCTCTCTCTCTCTCTCTCTCTCTCGTGTGTGTACTTTATTGGATTTTGGATTTCTTTTCCTTTTTCTTGATGAAATTGCTGACCTAATATTGTATCCTTCTCTTATAGGATATCACAAGTGATATCCAATTAGCAACAGAACATTATTTGATCTTCTCTTTTCCCCAGAAGGTAATAGAATTCATATAGGATAAGAACCATCAAGTGGATGCAACCCATATACCAAAAGAGGCCACTAACCAAAAAGGTCCTGTACACGGTTCTATGAGAGTAAGCTCTGATAGATCCACAAATTGATGAAGAGTGGGTTTACCCTCGGTATACTCCTAACTAGGTATATGATTGGAAAAGAGTAACTTTATAACATCAGTTATCATAAATGAGATGGTTAAAGTTTATTTTGTTTTATTTTGACTTTTAGATTAGACACTCCTCTGCAATGCCAACAAATCTCAAAAGGATGAGAGGCCATAGTCTTGTTTCTACTATTTTCCTCTCTTTTTCTATTTGCTTTTCGATAATACGAAGTTAGCAGAGATTATTCTATTATTATTTACGTCCAAGAACTGCCTTCGCCAGTTTTTTGAAGGTTGCATGGTCTAAATCCAACCTTGCTTTTGAATGTACCCAATTGTGTCGAAATGCAGGCTCTATGCAATGCTTATTGTGGTGAGACATATGGGTCCACTGACTTCAGCATGCTTGAAAATGTGAGAGATTCAATCTTGAGGATGACATATTACTGGTAAACCATCCTATTTTCATTCCATGAAATTTTTCTCTATTGAGACGAAATAATTTGGTTCTTTGCACATAGATGAACTTAATCCTTTTTTCAGGTACAATTTTATGCCGCTTTCCAGAGGCTCTGCTGCTGTGGGGTTTGTAGTTTTGCTTGGATTGCTTCTTGCTGCTAATATGGAGTTCACTGGGAGCATCCCCGAGGGTTTGCAGGTGGATTGGGAAGCTATTCTCAACTTAGATCCAAACTCCTTTGTTGATTCGGTAAAAAGTTGGCTGTATCCATCTCTGAAGGTCACTACGTCCTGGAAAGATTATCCAGACGTTGCATCAACTTTTGAAACGATTGGATCTGTTGTGGCTGCCCTCAGCTCCTACACTGACTGAGCATTTTTCATCCACAAGGTGAGGGAGCTGCATCATTAGGTCATGCATAAGGGCCATCTGAATGTGCAATGAAAAATGAAAGGTTATTATTTTTGGTGGAAATTTGAAAACCCCGCAGTTCGTTTAACTAGATTTTGATTTAAAGGAAACTGTAAAACAAAAAAATAATAGCATGGCAAATATGATTTCCTTATTTTGCGTGCGGTTGGAGCCATATGGGCAACGTCTTCTGCTAAGAATTTAAATATAGGTATTGGTTTTATGTAGGAACACTCGTTTAAAGACACCCATATCCACACATGGTTGTATCATTTCAGAAAGCTGAAATTACAAAATAAGGTTTCCTGCCTGCTCTTGAAGCCTTGACCTTGGGATTACTCGTTTCAACTTTCAAATGCTATTCAATCTGAAGAATGATGATGAACTCATTCTGTGTGCCACGCAAAACCGAAACATCATGGGATAATTTTATTGTACTTTCATGAATTATGAAAACCTGTGTTGGAAAATTTGTCAATTTTTTCACATCATTTGATTTTGTGCAGCACAGATAAGCAGTAATGAGCAACACATTCTAACCGATGATTCTCCCTGATCTGGTTAACCCGTCTTGGAGCAATAAAGAGATCGAGGTAAAATTAGGAGAGATTTGTCCATATTCTCAGCAGCTTGTTTATGTATTACATGTATGCTTGTTGTATATTGTTCTCAGGAGGAAACTGCAGTGGATTTACTTTTCATTCATCCCTTTTTCCTCCAATAATTGTCTTAGAATACAAATTCTTAGGTATTATGTACACATCATGTTATTTATATGGAATTTTTTTTACCTGTTTTCTTCGGTATGTGGTCTAATTCAAATTGTGTGACTTCATTTGACTGGCCATTTAGTAGACAAGTTTGTTTTATGAGGGTCCAACTGTCTTTTGGCTAATATACTTAAAACTTTCTGAGTAGAAAGTGTTTGTTCCTTTTCTTGATATTAGGACTTTCCTCCAAACAAACAAAAAAATTTATTGAGACTTAGTTTCATTCCATCTTCCAATTTTCCATCCTCTCTCGACTTTTTCTTGTTAAGAGGTCCTAATCAAAGACAAGTTGCTGGAAGTAGATTTAATTAAGAGTGAAAAGTAGCTGGTTTACAAACTCTTGGACACCAAAAAAAAATCGGGCCGAACTTGTTACTGCCTGCCTGCTTCCATAGAACAATTGTCATAGCAACCTTATGGTTAAGAGCTTAGCAAAAAAACATTATGGTTAAGCCGTTCACTGTAAAAAGAACTTCAGGAAATTAGCAATGGAGGTGGTCTACGCCAAGGCTGGAGCTTCCCCACTCGGCCAGTGCTGGTTACGTTCTTTAGAAAGAGGATCAAATTGAAATGACATTTACCAAACATACATCAAACTATTTGACTGGCTTGCCCATTTAATTTGTTAACAGAAGATGATAGAGAAATGATATAGTAAAACCCTAATATCTGGAATTACAGTATCATGTCAATGTGGCCGGAGTCCCGCAATCCCATTACCAGCTCCATTGGATCCGTGATATTACTCGGTCGAGATCCTGCTGCATCGCGCTTTTTATTGCCTCCAAACATTCCAAACAATCGTAGCCGCTTGCAACACTATCCACGATTTTCATGGTCTTACCAGGTTAGGTTAGCCATACTGCTTGACGCTCGTGAAGGAGGTGGAGGAACCAACCTTTTTTTTTCTTTCCTTTTTGGTAGAAGTCATTTTTATTAAACCTAAAACCCATGATACAAAAGGACTCGGTCCTTAAACAATGAGAAAAACCAAAAGCTCCTGAGAGGAGCAACGAAAGAAACCAAGAGGAACAAAAAACACCTAACCCAACCTCATAATTATCTAACTTGATTACTCCCTAAATTTTTTAAGGGAGAACCCCCAGCTCAAGCAAAGATCCTTGTGGAAGGATTATTGTACAACTGCAGCCCACTTGAGACAAGGAAGGATTATCGTACAACTGCAGCCCACTTGAGAGGAGCAACTGTTCGACGCTCATTAGGCAAGCAATTGGAAAGAACACAACATTCATGCCCCTTCCAATTGCTTGCCTAATGAGCATCAAGCAATAGAGCGGGTTTGTAAGTTGCTGAATTGGTAGTCACGACTTTCTATCAAATGAGCTGTTTTTTTTTATTGCATCATATGACTCAAAGTGTGGCTACCACCTTTTGACAATTAGGTTATTTTTGCGTGGTCTGCTATGAGAACTTCATTCATACCAAAAACATATGCCGGTTCCTCAAAAAGAAAAAATACATATGCCGGAGTCAACATCACATCGGAAATAAGAGGAAAAAACTACCACCAACAAACTAAAAGTGCAATAAAAAGATCGTAAGAGGCTGTGGGATAAAATTGAGCAACAACAGTGACCTTAAAAAGAGGAGCTCCTCAATCCGTACAACCAGCTGCGAGTACTAAAGCCAAAACCGCACACCCCACAAACATCAACACCAACATCAAATTGGCAAAACAAAGCACAGACCCACCTGCATGAACCAAAAACTGAGAAATGCTCGGAATCTTTCAACGTAAGTGGCAACCCTGAGCTCTTGATTGTCAGAATTGAAAGGGATGTATGTAGTAGTACTCGGAGGAACATTAGGAAGTCAGATACTAATAGGCTCCTGTGTTCTCAATGGTCCATTAGTAGTAAAGTTTATGATTCTCAATGATTGTTGTTTGAGTCTCTCTAGTTTGATCTGTATTGTTGCTCTTAAAAGGGTGGTTGCCCTGTGGTTTAGCATGCTTTAGCTTGTATTGCTTTGTTCTTGGGTATGCCCCACTGCACATGTAAGTGGTTTTGTTTCAATATAATCTTGATTTTTCCTGGGAAAAAAAAAAAAGGGCACACAATCAGCTATCATAGGCCTGACGCTGAGTAGCTCCGCATGGAGTTGGATCTCCAACCCCATCAATGTGTCCCAGTAGCATGCTGTGATTACCTATTTTTTCAGCCAAATTCTAAAGCAGCTTTATATCTTCATTGACACCCGGTCCTAAGCGCTCGTGTGTGGGTTTGTGAGTTTTAGAAGTTGAGCTCGAACTCTCAAAACCTCCTCTCTTCTCTATTCCCTTATTAATTGCAAACTTGCAATCCGCAACCTTTTTAGTCATCATCATCTTCTCTCTCTCTCTCTCTCATGAATCCTACCTACACGTACAAAAAATAAAGAAAATTTTGTACGTAATTGCATATGTATTATATTATTACTCGTAACTGTTTGTCATCCAAAAGTGGAATCTCTAAGAGCACAGGTTTGCATTAAATAACATTGACACTGATCACAACAGAAACAACCACGGCAACATTAAAGGAAGAAGAAATAGTTTCAACATTCATATATTAAAACTATAATTCATCTGTAATATGTGGCCGGAAATCAAATTACAAGAGGCTCAACAACTAAATTTGCAGGTATTGCGGAAAAAAGAGAAAAGAAATTGCTCAGAGTCATATTTACTATACGATATAATCATGAGAGGAATAACTCAACCCTCCATAAATCAATATCTTGGTTTTCCGTTTTCTATTTTCTTCCGGAATTAAGAGCTATCCAATAAATACAAGTTCCATATCCATTACTTGCACCATCAGATTTACACGCTACATGGAATCTTACCACCAAATTTTGGTCACATCCAAAGGTCTTTTTCTGTTCAGCCCCGCCCAGCGTTTCCTTGTCGCTGGTTCCTGAAGCAGCTAAGTAATGCCTGAGCCTGCAACTCATCAAAAACTTATCTATCAGTTTACAAAAGACTTTTAGATAAACGACTGGGGGAGCTGCATAAGAAGTAAACTTTCAGAAAATGATTTCCAACCAGAGTTTTCTTCAAAAATCCCCCATCCGAATGATGTGGCAGTGGCTTTGAAGAAACCCATCATTCAAAATTAAATTTCTGTTTGTATATCACCACCGTTTGGTACATTGATTAGGGTACATGGATTGCTTATGGGTGTGTGTCTAAGTGTCACACTCATCAATTCTCACGTCAAGGAAACCAGGACATTTTTTCCTGATCCTAAGGACACCAGGACATTGCAAAGAAATCACAAATTATATATTCTTTTGCTTTTGCTTTTCAAGGTAAATTGTGTTAACAGCATTACATATATCGTTTTACTTATGACATGGGAGTTTTGCTAATAGTTGTGTAGTAAACTTGAATACCGATTATGTTTCCTACACAAATACTACCAAACTAAAAATGTCAGATTCATGTCCTACACACTGACTCATTTCCTGAGTGTCCGCATGTGTACATCATACATTTGAAAGATCCCGCATTACATAAAGAATACCCATACCTTTTCTTTTGCTCGTGAGGTGCCTGTCTGGGACAAAGCCACCAAAGGGGGAACAGCTCCTTCCTTAAGGACCATGCTGCAGAATTTGTTACTGGTTATGCAAAGCTGAAGAAGAGCAGCAGCCGCATGCTCCTTCCCTCTAGCAGAGCCCAACTCAACAACCTCAACAAGAACTGGAATCCCTCCCTCTTGACCAATAGCAGTCCTTCCCTCCGGAATAGTGGCAAGGTTCGCCAAAACAGCAACCGCCTTATCAACCATCCCAGCCGCAGGGTCCATCAATTCCACAAGGTACTTCACAGCTCCAGCCTCCACAATCCGAGGCTTGTTTTCGTGAAATATTGACAAATTAAACAAAGCAGTGGATGCATCTTTCTTCCCCCTAGGTGACCCATTTCCCAGTAACTCAACCAGAGGCTTTATCGCCCCAGACCTTCCAATCCTAACCTTGTTATCCTCAATAACTGAGAGGCTAAAAAGAGTAGCAGCTGAGTTCTCCTTAGCCTCTGGGGTACCTGTCTCTAGGACATGAATTAGAGGTTCAATCGCATTCGCATTGGCAATTGCGGTTTTGTTGTTATCATTAATCGATAAATTGAGGAGGGCAGTAACGGATTCTTCTTGAATCTTAACGTCGGTTGAACGGAGGAG
>JAOTQK010000023.1:8845787-8869189 GCA_025642025.1 Rhododendron ferrugineum
GGGATCACAGAGGGCTACAATGTAAATAAATCTGAAATCAAAACAAAATTGCAAAATGGGAGCTTTGCAATCACAGTAGCCATTTAAATTGAGAAAAAAAAAAGTGGAGTCAACCTGGTTTCAAATCGGCTGCGATTGGGAATGTGTGTAGAGAGAGAGGAGGAGTCATTGATCTACCCTTAGATTTGTGACTAAAACTGATTTAGAGAAAGTATTCATTCTCCAAGAAAATTACAGGGCTGAGGAGGGGTGTTGGCTTTGGGAGCGGAGAGCCAGAAAAGGAACGTAGAAGAAGAGGAGAGAGAGACATATATCTCAATTTTGAACGAAAGATCTGATTAGTGGCAATTGTGCAATTACCACTATTTGAGAGAGAGAGAGAGAGAGAGGATTTATGGAGCAAATTAATGGTTAGAATTTACGTAGGACATAAGATTCAAAAACTGTTCTCCCTTATTATATAGATATTACTTTTTACTCCGTATTTTGGTTTTTTAATGTCACGGATTCCTCCATATTTTTTTAATAAAAAGAGGCCCTGACTTTTCTCTTCATCAGAAAATAATTAATAATTTTTAGAAGATCACAGTCGTTAGATTCGTTAAAACCTAATCAACTCTTTGATTTCAATATTCTTGATACGGATTCAAGAAACAGAAACAATATATAATGAACAAAAAATAATAAATCAGTTTAAGACCATGTTCATATCAAGTGGGGCTACAACCACCTTAACTAAAAAGTCATGTTATTAGTTGATTACCAAAGGGGGGACAGATACCCTGCGTTTCTACAATGCAAAATGCCACGTCTAATTAATTAATTGGAAAATTTGCAAGTTGTTCATAGTTTCTTATAACTTAGGTGTCCAGATTAGCTTACGCGCACATTAACTAATTTTGGAGGACTAATTCCCTTGCGCACTTGCAGGGTACCAATTAAAGCTAGGGCAAAATTCTATATAAACTGATAACAAATCTTAAATCTCAGGTCTTGATATATAGCACCTGAAAGATTTCGAATATGAGACTTTAGGAGGGAGCAAATCTTAATTCTCAGGTCTTAATCGACTTGCAGTAGGCCAACCCCTTGAGGTTAAGTTCTTCCCGGTTAGCAAGTGTAGAAGCTTCATATCCAACAGAACACTTAACTGTTTAAGTGGAGATATCCCAACATTATATTAACATGCAGCAAAGTGCTCATTCACAGCCCAAAATTCTGAAGTAAAAATTAAATGAACGAATTTATCAGTTTCTGACATCTATCCAACTGAGCTGATTTTTAAGAGGGAGATGTAAGCATTATTGTTTACCTCGATCCTTGATATACCGAATCAACAAACAGAAACAACATAATCAAGTAGATTAAGACCATATGAGATCATATCATGTAGGGCTACAGCCACCTTAATTATAACTAATTAATAAAATTGGGCGTTATGTATTGCGTAATTGATTACCAAATTAAGGAGGGACAGATACCCTGAATAACGAATAGTATGACACTTCTGGTCTAATTGATGGAATTTTAATTAGTGAGAAGGACCAGGTACCAGCCGCCATGTATTTTTCTTAATAATAATTATTCGCATGCCGCTTTTGGGGCTATAGCTTTGATTCTATTGTCAACAAATTAATAAGTCATCCCGCACTTACAATAATTCCATCAAGTACAAAGATTAGGGTCTTGCGAAACAAACCTACCAACCAAAACATACGTACATCAACACGAGCAGAAAAGGGAAAATCCATGCATGATCTACCCGGCCAGATCGACATTAGCTTGAAGCTCTTAACACATACTGTATATAGCAATTAAGCAGCAGACCGAAAAAAGTTCCGGCAATTGTGCATGCAAGTCAGCGATGAGGATCATAAATCTCCGGGGAATGATCAACAAGCTCATACCTCATTAAAAAGTGAAAAGTCATAGAATCTTAAAGAAAGGAGCTCCATCGATCTCCGGCAAAGCCGCCCATGACCACGAGCGACCACGAACCACCACCATCCACCGACTACAAATCACAACACCAATAGGTTGCATGTGGTAGCATTAATTCTTATTGCACCAAGTTAGGCTTTAGTCTTCATTGTAACTTTATATGAATATATGATGTCTTTTAAATCGTTAAGAAATTAACTAAACATTTTAAAACTTCAATTATGAGAGAGCAGTCACTTCATATATTATATAGTTTAAATAGATAAATACACATACATATCTACTCTCAATACAATTTAATCATAGTATGCAGAGTGGTTGGAGAACTGGGGATAAAAAAAGCACAAAAAAAGAAAAAAGAAAAAAAGAAAGAAAGTCAAGATTTGAATATTTACTAACTTCTATAATTAATTTGTTGAATATTTATGTACTTTGCATACTTTGTTTACCTCTCGAAATGGCGTGTGGTTGTGCGTTTGTCCATTTTTCTAAATTACTGTGCTTAAAAATACAAATTTGTACGTTGGATATGTTTCCCAAAAGAAAGAAAAATAATACTTACTATTCAACTCTTCCAGATGAATTGAGCTTGACTAGGCCCTAAAGCTAGAATTTTTTCCAACCAAACAGCCGACCAATCGAGATTAATATACTTGACTAGGCCCTAATTAAGAATTTTCAACCAATCAGATACGTACTACTCAATTTTATCTATGCAGTACTGTACTGGTGCCAAATTAATCAAATTACTAGACCTAAACACGACTCACCGCCATCAATCAGATACTATCAATTTTATCTAGTTTTGTGATTGTTTGTCGCTGCCCCTTTGTCACCTGTTTTCTTGTTTTTCTTTCGGTGATGGTTTGCTGTAGGTTCCCTTTCTCTGTTGTAGGATAGATTTGCTGTTTTAGCCTATTTTGGCTGTTATGAAATGGGTTTTGGATAAAAAAAAAATTTAATCAAATTACTAATGTTTTTGGCTGAATAACAGATGGATATATTTGCAGGTAACCCTACTGGGCTTTGGATACCTATCTACTGGGCTTTGGAAGGACACGCACCATTCGGTACGGTACGGAGCACTGCTATGCGTACATGCATATACCTCGTACGGACACATAGTTTTTGTGGGGCCCACCTCAGGTCCCACAAAGATGATTCGAATCGTCCATTTTTTTAAAACATTTTCTTATGGAGTCTTGTAAAAAATCAAGTCGACCTGATATCGATAAGGATTTCTTGTGAATTTGCAGGGGCGAAACCTTAACTGCTCAGTTTCTCCCCAACAAATTTTGAAAAAATCCTTACTGATCGATATCGGGTTAAATTGATTTTTTACAGGGCTCCATTAAAAAATATTTTAAAAATAATAGGCGGTTCAAATCATCTTTGTGGGATCCGAGGTAGACCCCACAAAATCCATATGTATATGGTATGTACAATTTCATATGTACCCATAACTTTACTGATTCGGTATGTGCGTATTGGGGAGTGCAAACATCAGGTTAAAGAAGAGGGCTATGGGAATAGCCTAATATGCGTGTGTGTGCGCGAGCGTGAAAGTGTTTATAAATTTCATCTCAAAGTACTAAAATTAGCGAGAGCAAGGATTGAGAGCATGAGCAGAACGCGATGATTGAGTGCGGGAGCCCATGATATTTTGAAGGATTATGTGACTAGGGAAGAGCTATTTGGTGTGGGGTATGAGTGTTCTTACGTTATTTGGGTGTTTTTTTTTTTTTTTTTGGTATGGTTTTTGTGCTTATGTTTAGAAACTTCAATTTGAAAACATAAAAATCATAAACTTTTTTGCATATGATGAAGTCTATTTTTATTTTATTGTGCTTGATTATAAATTTTTGTTCAAGGTTTGGAAAATTTGGCGCCCCCACAACGGAGAATTCATGGATCAGTCCCTGTTGAGGAGTACGTGGAGTTTTAGCAACCAGCAGCACTATGAGAGTTTTTTTTAATCTTTGAAGCTGTCTTATGTTTTTCATTTCCTATGTACATGGGTTTCCGTTTTTTCATTTACGTAAATGAAACGATGAAAAAATTATAAAAATTAGATTGTAAATACACCATCTTTAACCTGGAAATGGTACAATATATCCCTGTTTGAGAGTGTACCTGCAATCTTTTAAAAATCGCCTTAAATGCGTAACATTTGCACATAGAAGTTCATAACATTTGCCAACTCTATCTCGGGGGCTCGAGATGCGCGCGAATGTCGGGGTCTAGGGTGCCAACCTCGTTGGGATGTCAAGTTTATTCGTTGTGATGTCTTTTCAAGCTCGAGTCCCTTTTAATCGTTGTAACCCTTCCAATGATTAATAAAAATACTTTTTTGCCGATAAAAAAATAAAACATCATCAAGATATAAACTCGTGGATTTATGGGCATGTATTATATATGAATCCTTCACAGAAGTTATGAGTTTCATATTGATATTATAAGTTTATATCCACTTATTCTTCATTTTTGTAAATTTATAAGTCTGAAACTTATTTTGGTAGTTTTTACTTTTCGTAAATTGTTATTTAGCTATTTGGTGTAATTTTTAGGGTTATTGTTCGTCTCGAAAAAGTATAAAAATATGGACTGATCCAAACACCCTATTTTTCGTGTATATATGCCGGAGACGGCCCGGCGCGGCCGTCGGTATGATTTCGGTAGGGGACCGGTTGGTCCTATAGCTTTATGGTTTTTTTTAATGTTGTTTTTCTTTTGATCCATTGGAGATGCATGCTCTTTTTTTTCGTCAATCAATAGGAGAGATTATTACATCATCTATGAATTACTCCGTACAAAGTACAAATCATGGGACACTATATCCATTGGATGAGAGTTCACGAGATAACCAAATCCAACAACTGAACCAACATGATAAACCCAACTTAATTATAAGCCCCCGTTAAGGGGAGAAATAACCCTAATAAATACAAATAAAGAACACCCACATGCAGATGGAAAGACTCAAACTCCTGACGTCCTAGTGAGATGAAAGAGTCCTGGTCAACTGAGTTAGCCCCAGTTGGTTAGTCAATGGTCCTTAACACGCAACATAAAAACAATCTGAATCTTAATTTCGTGGTACAACGTTAACTTCATCAAATTTCTCTCATCGCTAGCTATAGGGTCCATTTGTTTAGAGAGAAAAATAAAATAGAAAGTGAAAATGATAGAAAGTGAAGTGAAAGAAAAGAAAAATAAAAATTATTTTTTTTCTCACATCTGTTTGATTAGAATGGAAGTTTTACAAGAAAATAGTAGAGAAAATAAAATATCCTAGTTTGGAAGGAATAAAATTGCCGAAATTAAAAGAAAAAAGGTGGAGGGAAGAAGATAAAGAAGGAAGTAAGAGTAATTATTGTTGATTTTTTCGAGAAAATAAGATTTTTCTACACATTTTGTGACAAAAAGTAAAACAAGCTCGAATACTTTAGAGTATCCACAATGACATAATCAAAAGTAATAGGTTTCTAAAATTAACAATGTTTGTGCAAAATATGGCTCACTGTTAAACATTGCTTGAGTGTGGAATGAGTGATCATTTATCATCTGGGACCACTCCACTCATTGCTAATTGGCTTTGAATTGGTTATAAGGTTTCCACATGATATCAGAGCGAGACCCGTTCCACCCCGCATTATATAAAATTTGCAATCTACACTCTACGATGATAGACTAGCAAAAAGGCTGCACGATGATAAGCCAAACGTGACGGACCTCAAATACGGCTGTCCGTGAGGGGGGATGTTAAATATTGTTTGGGTATGGAATGGGTGATCACTTATCATTTGGATTTTGGATAACCAAAACTAGCAACATTTTGTCAATAATCAAATTTAATGAACCCTCATATTTTCTCTCTCTCTCTCTCTCTCTCTCTCAACAATGTTTTCAAACAAAATAGTTTACTAAAAAACTATTTTTTAAGAAAAAAATTGATTTTTTCCAAAAAATTATTTTTAAAAAAATAGTATTTATACAAAAAAAAATTGTACTTTGTTTGGAAACATTGTTTTGTTTTGGAAACTGTTTTTTAAACCTTTTTTTATATAAAAACTATTTTTCAAAATTAAACTGTAGTTACACATAAGTTATTTTTTAAAAAAAACTTCTTTTTTTTAAAAAAATTTCAAAAACTATTTTTGATTTAACTTTTATTAGTTTAAAACTATTTTTTGGAAAAAATATTTTCTATGTTTATGGTTTTTAATTTTTTTTGTAGTTTAAAAATGTGATGGGACAAGTTTTGGTTATCCAATTTTGATTATGCCATTGTGAACTTTTATATTGCTAACTTTAGCAATCTCTTAAATGGATAATCAAAAGCTGATGTGTCAACTTTTATTTATCAATTTTTTATTATTGCATTGTGAATACCCTTAAAAGCTTGTACATGAAAGTTCACTTTCTACCACTTTATAGGATATTCTTGCTAAGTGAACGCGAAAAAAGTATATATTTTTTTCTCTTTCTAGAATATATACTTTTAGTGGACCCTCTGTTGTCGTCCTCCTTTCCTTCCTCCGTTCGCCCGCCGGATTCTACATCTGGGAGTTTCTGGTTCTGTGCCTAACAGTTAGGCGCGGCGGTGGTTGGGCGTCACGTGGATCCTCGCCGCCGGGAATCACATCGGGGGTTCTCGGTTTTGTGCCTAATGGTTTAGCGTTCGTCCTCGCTGTGGCCGTTGATTCAGATCTGGTTATGGTTTGGCTCAGTCAGCTGTTGGAGGTGGCGGCGGGCTGTGGTGGTGGGTTGTTGTTGGGCAGTGGCTTTGTTTGTTTTCTATTTTTTGTTGTCGGTGGTGGCTGGTTCGTCTCTGAGGGTGACTGGGGTCTTGTTTCGATGGTGGGGATGGTGGTGGCAACTTAATGAGGCGGCGGCGGCGGCGGCGGCTCTGGCTGTGGTGGGGTCTTCAGATCTTCAGGGATGTTGTGGGTGGTGGTTGGTTTGCGAGGGCGGAGTTCGGATCTTTGAAGGTTTTGGGTGGCAGCTTTTGGCTGGTGGAGGTTGGGTCGTCGTCGTGGTGGATTGTTGCTGGTGTTGGGTGGTGTTGGTGGCTATAAGTGGGTTGTGGTGGGGCGGCCTGTGGTGGGGTGGTCGGGCCGTTCTCCAGGGTAGCAACAGAGGCTTGTTTCTCGGGCTCCGAAGACGGTGGTAGCAGCGGTCCGTCTCACTCCAGGGGACCGCGGTTGGTGGTGGGTAGGGTTGCTTTTTAGACTGGCCCATGTTGTCTATAGGTTGGTCTCCGGCTAGGCCTATGTTGTCTATGGGTTATGCCTTTTAATTTTTGGGTTTGGGTTTCGGTGTTTTTGGGCTTAATTGTTGTATTTGGATTTTAGATTTCTTGTGGGCTTCATTGTTATATTTATACATATTTAAACCCCTTCGATGTTTTGGGCTTGGCTCTTTGGGTGCTCTGTTAGTTTCTTGCCAACTTGAGCTTTACGTTGTAATCCTTTCTTCTTATCAATAAATTTTTTTGCTTCACTATTCAAAAAAAAAAAAAAAAAAAAAGGCAAGTGACGGTCTTTCTAGCTTTGTGTTTTGGATAGAACTTTGACTAAAACATGAGATATTTTTGCGCATTTTTTCAATGCTCTGGTATTGGCGTGTATGTATCATCTCAAAGTACAAAAAATGTGATCAGTATTCAAACAGTTACGTCAAAACAATTAGGTAAGCGTGGAATTGGATGGATACGACACCGATGTCGTATATGATGCTTGAGCTTTCGAAGGATTAATGAAAGCTGCTGGACTTAAGAATTACTACAATGAAGGGAACACGTGGGGCCCTTCGATAGAAGATAAGATTGAATAATAGTAGTATTGGATTAATTGTACTGTGTTTCATTTGCGTGGAATGAAAAAATGAATCGAATTAAGGTGACGAGATTATATTTTTTTCCCAGTCAATAAAGAGAGAATTTCAAATGTCTAGATTAAATAATACCACTGGGGAAGATATTATTATGCATGTAGTCCCTTTTATATGAGTTACTAAATGGATTCACAATTTCACCATGATTCGGTCCCATACAAAATTTCCACCAATCACATATATGAAGGATAATGTTCACTCCCGTTAAACGAGAGCAAATAAAATTATTCTCGGTTCTACATGAGGTAGCACGTGCTTCCCACCGCCCTAGCTAGCTAGTCAGTGGGCCCCTCCTCCCTAATCCGAAAATCAAACGTGCCAGAAGAGGCTTTTTGTTTTGTTTTTGGAAAGAGAAGGGTCTTGAACTTTAGGCGTGTGTATTATCACTTTCAGAAATTCAAAGATTGTAACGTTCAATTAATGCATTAATCAACTTCCATAAATGCCCAATCATACAAGGAATGACCCTTGCAAATGCTGCTATGATAGGGGAATGGTATGACTATGGTGCTGCTGTTTCTGAAGATCTCATTTTGGTGCATGCTGCTGGTCTTATTTTATTTTATTTTGTTGGAAATTAACTTATTTCTTGTATTGGCATCTGTGATACTTTTGTAGCCTATGGTCGGTGATGAGTCCGTGATTTCTCTTGTTTTTTGTTTGATGGTTAGGGGTGTCAGAGCAGCTTACGTGCACTTTTAGATTGGTGCTTTGCAGTGAGATGCACATGCTGTGCACCTCCGAGCCGTTGGACATCAGACGGCTCGGATCTCATCTCAGCAACTAATGATCGAGAGTCGTTCATTGCCAAGACGAGATCCGAGCCGTCGAATTGTGTCCGACAGCTCGGAGGTGCGCAGCACTGTGCTGCGCACATGCACAGCACCATCCCCCAATTCTGGCGCACTTTGGGTTGGTGCTGTGCAGTGAGTTAACTAATCTCATTCTCGGTCCGATCAAAGGCAGGCCCAGCCACGCCAGAATTTGAGAATTCACAAGAAATTACTTTTTTGTAGCCTGACCCTAAGTATTGAGCTCAAGTCAATTGTGTAGGGAGCAAACCCACCGACCAATCAGATTAACCTTTGGGGCTCGCGTTTTCTTTTGTTATGGTCCTGCTTAGGTGTGGGTATTTCCTGATCGAGGCTTGTATTTGCTGGATACTTAGCTTCATTTTGTCCCTGTGGGTGCCATCTCAGTAGGGGTGCGTTGTTTTTTTCCTCCTGTTGTGATGCTATGATGCTTACTTCTCATAAGTCTCTCTCTCGGGCCCCTCTCTCTATAAATCTCAAAACCCTAGCCGTCAACAGCTAGAAATGGCAACGGAGCGGGGTGGGGCAGGTTTTGATGTACCCTGATCCTAAAAATTTCGAACTCCCCCGACCCCGCCCCGAAACCCAGCCGGGTAATGAAAAATTCCCCCATTCCCGCCTTGTCGGGTGACGGGTGTACCCGCCCTGCCCCGCCCCCTTTTTTTTTTTCCCCTCAATTCTCAATCAAAACTCAATAGGCTGCAAATTGACCAACAATGCAGATGAAAATGGACATCTAGCCCAGAAAAGAGCTGAAGAATCATTTCCCACACAGATAAACTACAAGCCAAGCCACTGATCAAAATAGCAAACAAATAACACAAGTAGAAGAATGAGCCTTGAAACCCAAAAAGATAAACTCAGACATTTCCTGCAAAAAGAAAATGGAAACCAAACCAAATAATAAGATTCAGAAGCACCACCACCATCAAAGACTAGCACAGAATCAGACTCTGAAGTCTACACTTCTTACTCTCTTGTATTAGTTGTATACACAAGCCATTCCAAAGATAAATAGCCATATAATACGTGTCAACCTTAAGCAAGTAGCTACTCCAAAGTATCCGAACATAACAACAAACAACAACTCAAGTACTCGACAAGAGATCTTACAACAAGTTCATTCAAATTAAACTAGGAATTTCAGGAAACTAAAATAAAACCCCAAAAAGCTCGTAGACAAATTGAGCCATTTCAATCCACAAAAGCAAGCCATTTCAGAAAGAAAAAAAAAAAAAAAGCGAGAAACACAAAAGTGAGCCATTTCAATCCACAAAAGTGATATTTTATTTTAATAGTTTTGACAACTAATGAAAACAAATATTTCATAATTAACTTACCAAATCAATCTTCAACCACCGTAACACAGGACTGACAGCTATCAACATCCACATCATCAACAACCGAGGCAAACTCATTTGA
The DNA here is from genome assembly GCA_025642025.1 of Rhododendron ferrugineum. Classification (NCBI taxonomy): domain Eukaryota; kingdom Viridiplantae; phylum Streptophyta; class Magnoliopsida; order Ericales; family Ericaceae; genus Rhododendron; species Rhododendron ferrugineum. Next base: position 8,855,858 of record JAOTQK010000023.1, read on the forward strand.
ATTATCACCTTAAAAAGAAACAAAATAAACCACATATTCTTCAGATTAATATCTATCCAATTCAAATGCACAAAGTAAAAACAAAACACTAGAAAAGTAAACGGAATTTAGTATTACCTTCAGAGTCAAGAGCCAATAACCAACTACGAGTGCACATCAATGCCTCTATTGTCTTCGGATGGAGCCTACTGCGATGTGGAGACACAACCCTCCCACTAGTGCGCTGAAAGCAGACTCGGACGCAATAGTAAAAACAAGTGTAGATAACACATCCCTAGCTATGACTCTCAAAGTTGGGAACTTTTTGTCCTTTTTATCTAAACTTTTAATTGCAGTCAAAATTTTGGATAATTCATTCTATTTCTTTATGTGTCTAATTTATTAAAAATAGTTGAAGAAAACTTAAAAATAATCCACTAAACACCAATAAATATCAATTTTTATTTCTTTTTAAAATTCAATTAGGTTACTGGACAATAAAGATACATTATTTTTTTGATTAATGCTAAAAAAATAAAAGGACATGTATATAAATATATATACATATATATACCGGGGCGGGTAATTTTGGGACGGGTATTCGGGGCAGGGTACTTTCGCCCCTGAACCCTACCCGAACCCGGGCGTGATTGAAAATTTTTACCCCGATCCGATACCCCAAAATGAGGTGGAAAATCCACCCCGTTCGGGGCGGGGCGGTTTGCCATCCTTACCAACAGCCCTTCCCCTCCCCCCCTTCTCAAGTGGCGGGAGGGGAAGGATCCTTCCCCTCCGATCTCTCTTCCTCTGTTCTCTTCTCCCATCGTCGAACCGTCTTCTTTCTCAATTCCGCGACTGAAGTTCAGGCGTCCAGCGGGAACTTTTCAGCCAAATCATTTTCCGGCGACGTTCCGGGGCTTCAGTTTTAATTTAGTGGTTGCGGGTAAGATGTTGTCCACCACTATTCTCAGCCTCTATCTTCTCAGATCTGTGACCTAATGCCGTCTACCGCGTTTGCTGGGCGACCACCTCCCAACAATGTGTTCCTATTTTGTGAAGCAGAGGTGGTGGTTACGAGTCTATCAAGGGAGTTGCGAAAGAGTGGCGGCAGATGTCTAAGCGGTGCTTCTTTTATTTTGTTATTTGTTTTAATAACGTCCTCCTTCAGAGGGTTTTGTCCTCCTTCGGGGGGTTTCTTCTCATTTTGTAGGGCAGCGCATCTATGTGCTTATACGCTCTTTCTGTTGGAGTGTCCGATCTGTGGACTTCCAACTTTTCCTCATGGAGATTTTTTTATAAATACTATCATGGTCTTATTAATTCATTTAATCTTGTAACTGCATATTTCAAAGATTAATAAATTTCCTTTGTTGCTGATTAAAAAAAAAAATTGGAGAAGAAGAAGAAAGGGTATGTGCAAAAGGCGACGAGGCGAAAATGCAACGAAATTTCATCCGGACAATATCTAATCTTCTGTATCTGACTTTTTGGGCGCTGCTTCTCCAAGTCAATGAGCAAGCGTGCAACCAGGATTGAAAACCTAGCTCACTCAATAATTTGATTTGAAAGATAGAACCCCAATACATTGAATTTCTCTCTTATTATAGTGGGATTTTCATCCGATTGGATTGGCTTTCAAACCAAACCCCCAATTGGTTTGATTATCCTTTACGAATTTGACAGCCTTCGTTGCTTGCACCCGACCGCTTCTTCACAATGAATGTACATCTCAAATCACCAGTACAGAATTCCACGCTATCATATCTCTGGAAATCTCTCATTTTGTTTCTTTTTCAGGCAGGAAAGAAAGCAAGGAAACCTTAGGGTTTTTTTTTTGGTAAAGAAGGAAACCTTAGGTTTACATCAAACTGGTGAGTCCGAAGGCAGAGTACTCTATTTTAGTAGTAATCAAACGAAATCAATTTTCTATCGGAGCAGAGAACAATTAATTAATCAACACTCAGGAATCCTTTTTTTCTCATTGATTCAAATTTGTATTTGAGGAGCCTAAAGATCAGTTTTAGTGTATTTTTCTGGTGAACAACTTTTTTTATATTTAACTTTTGGCAAACCCGGCCGTGATATGGCGGGTGGTTGGCTGAATAACTGGGCCACAGTAGATGATCAAGTTCGATGCGAACAATGCTTGTGAAGGATCGACGTCAATTGGACGCCGAGTGGCAAAAAATTGAAGCCCCACGCGAATACTCAGAGCCGTTCAATTTGTTTAAACATGTTTTTAAGTGTTTCCGTACAAAATTACTCACTCATTCCGATCTCAGTAAACATTTGATTGATTCATTTAATTTTTATCCTATCAAATTTAGTGATAAATACCGATTAAGTCCGAAATTGTTATGCAGGCTCGGCCACCGGGCCACGTGGCGCCCGCCTATGTGTCTTTCAGCAATTGTACGTTATGCAAGTACGACGTAATTTGTGAAAAAGTTACGAGTGATGCCATGGGGGCACGAGACTCACGCGGATTTGTTTGGAGCCCAACTAAGGTCACTCTATAAAAAGTACATGATAAACAGTAGAAAGGTACGTCGTGATTGCTATCTAAGCTCCATGTTCAGTGAGGCCTAACTTAGGATCAGAGCGGCCAACGGCATTAGGAGTACACTTAGGTGCCAGGAGAAAGGAGGTGATCATGAGTTCAACTGGTCTTCCAAGATGCTAATCTAACTATTATAACAATCCTGACTTTTGCCGATTAAAAAAAAAAAAAAAACTTTGGCATCAGGGTGCACTCTGGCTCAGATACGACCCGTCGGCTCTAATGGTTTGCCCATCTTGTTGTTCTACTTCTTGGAAGGGAGAAATTTTGATGCTGTTTGCTAGTATAGAAGTCTCTGGTTCTAGCCTCAATATAGCTTTGAATTAGTGGTGCTGGTTTCGGCTGTTTTGCTTTTTTGGGCCTAAGTTTGGTGCTGCAGACAAAGTTTGGTGCAAGCTGCTGGTTTGGACTAGTAATAGCGTTTAGTTAGTTTCGTAGCTTCTTGTTAATTTTCAGTTGTGTGTTCTGTGTCTTCTGATTTGGGTTGGCTTCTTGCCAACTTTATCTATGTGGATTTGTAGGTGGCATATGATTGTCCGTTTTCACTCCAGACCCTCTTATAGTTTAACTCCAGGTTCTCAAATCTGGACTGGATATTTCCTCGTTTCACCACTCCATGAGGAAGTGGATTTTCGTTGCTTACCGCTTCCAATATCAGCACACATAATTACCTTAGAGCATCTCCAATGGGAGATATCAAATATGACGTGGACGGTGCAACGGCTACTTTTGGCATAAGTTAACTTACCTTCCAACCCATCTGCCTTCACTCATGTCAAAGCTGATGTGGCTTTGGCATGAACCTCCTGCATGCCAATTTTGACAACAACCCTCCCCCATGCCGAATTTCAAAAAGTAACCGTTGAAGGTAAAAAGCTATTGTTAGAAAGTTTAAAACCTCCTCGTACTACATGTTTGAGGTTTTTTTTTTCTTTTAAATAAATAGAATTTGGCATATGGGTTGAAGAGGAAGTTTTAAAATTCTCTAATTGTTGATGATGCATTGTCCGGGGTCTCATGCCCTAGAACTCTGTACTCTTTAATTTAGTTATGCCATTTCCCCTTTAAACCAAGAAAACAATTTACTTGCTAATTGGTACGTTTTGTTTGTGGTTGTTGAATCTTTTTTATTCTTATTTGAAAACCTATCGTAAAATCTTAGTTTGACGAATTTCGATATATCTCTTGACCTTTGGCGATTCCATAGTTGTCAATATAGTAAGGTTGAATTGATCAATTTTAAATACAAGTTTATGATGAGACAGTTCAGGGCATCCAACTTTTTGTTGATCTCAATCCTGTTGAGGAGCCCATTTTTGGGGTGAGTTTTTCACGTAAAGCCAATGGGGTTGGGATGCAGAGAAGAGCTGGAAGTAACATTCCTAGAGTTAGATCGTCTTCTGATGCCATTCTTAAATTGGAGAAGAGAGTCAAAAGATCGGAGAGGAAGATTAAAAAGAAAAACCTTATTGCAGAAATTGGAGCCAAGTTCGATAAATAGAAGCCTAGAAACAAAAAGGGCCCTTATTCCTCACTATTCTTTAAGGAAGGTTGCAAGATGTTGGATGTAGATCACGCTTTGGGTATTGAAGTTAGAGGAGGAAGGAATCATAATTTGAAGAAATTTGTTGAGATGAAAGAGGAAGAATTATTGGATAGGATCCCTGCTCTAGATTGACTTGGAGGTAGAGTCTGTCTCGGAGAAAGAAGGCGACTTGGAGGATGGAGTGTCTCTCTCTCTAGATTTTTAATATCGAGTTTTTGGCGGGTTTGGGGTGTTCTCCTTGTGTTCGGATTTGCTGAGTGACTAATTTTTGGTGTTTTTGTTTTTTGGTGGTCGTCTGGTTGTTTGAGCTACTTTGGAGCTTTAAACTTGTTTTGGTTCTTGGTTATTTTTGGTTTTTAGGGTTCTTAATTAGCCGTTTTCAATTTTTGGTGTCTAGTTTGTGCGTCTTGCCTGCCTTTGGTCTCAGACTCTCGGGTGGCTTTTTGCTAGCGTGCTCTTGATCTTTTTAATCTTTGTAATTCTTTATAAAGATTAATAAATTTTTTTTTGCTTAGAAAAAAAAAAGACAAGTTATAATTTCTTACTTTTTTTGAATAAGTTTTAAATTTATGTTTGCTATAGTGGAATTGAGGTTCCAACCGGAAACCATAGTTAACTGGTTTGGATTGGTTTGGTTTCAATATTTTCATGGGTCAGTTTGGTTCTCAAATTTCTGGTGCCGTAAACTACGTATGATTTGGTTCTTGTTTACTATAGATTCAGATCAATCGAGTCCATGCTTACCCCTAAAATATAAAGAAGTACGTGTTTTATAAAATTCTAGCATATTTTAGGTGTATATCGTATGCACCCCTTAACTCTACCTCATCGTAATTATTTTTTATGAGTTCATTACATACGTATAATAATACATACCATTTATGTACCCCAAAAAAATACATAACATTAATGTTTGATTTTTCACTCAATGGTGATGTTGTCAAATGAGTAAACTAGTATACCTATGTAGCACGCGTAAGGCGTAAGGAATTTGATCTCTATATACTCCGTAGGGGTGAGCATGGTCCGGATTGGTCCAGTTTCATACTAAACCAAGAACCAAACCAATTCTTACGGATTATGAACTTGGAGAACCAAACCAACCCACAAAAGGCCTAAAACCAAACCAATCCAAACCATTAAAATATGGTTCGGTTTCGGTTTTAAACCACGGTTTGCTTTGAACTAAACTATTGTCTTCAAAAAAATATTTAAAGTACTTAACATTATGAAGATAAATTAAAAAAATACATATATTTAAACCATTTCCTTTCAAATTATTAAAACACACTAATATCAACCAACTAATTAAGAGTAGGATACCAAAAATTGCCTTAAATCTTAAACTAAGAAAATAAAATGCTGGTAAGTCACTAAAATGAATCAACTAAGAATATCAACTACTAAACATCTTAAGATAGTTTAAACAAATAAAAGGCCAAAAATAATTCCTAAAATTATTGAATTTAAATAAGGCAACAAAAAAGCAGTAGTAGTAGCATGGTAGAAACCAACTTGTGATATCAATCCAAGTTAAGGTTCATATCATTATCTTGGCAGTGAAGAAAATTAAATATTGTGATGGATTTAATAGGATCAATAAATTAAGAGAGTAGTTGACTAAAACTCTCATATTTATTGGGTGAATCATAATTAATTTACATATATATATATATATATATGTAATATGTATGTATTTCACGGTTCGGATCGGTTTGAAATCATAACCGTAAACGTGAATCCACAAACCAAACCATATAACGCGGTTTCTAATTTTTTTAAACCATGACCAAACCATACTACTAAAAACCCGAACCAAACCTTCCGATTTGGATTGGTTTGAACTGGATTCACGGTTTGACGGATTTTTTGCTCACCCCTAGTTCACTACCAGCGTATACCAGTAGGGTTTTTCTGAGGCCATTTGGTTCTAGCTCGGAAGGTTTGAAAAGGGTTCGAAAGGGTTTGGATGAGGTTCGGGACGCTCAAAGCTCAAATACACTGACAACCTCAGGATGTTCTTGACCTTAATCATCATCAGGGAATCAAAGACCGTAAATAAACTAATCTGGACAGTCCAGAATAGGGTGTCTACACCTACTTTTTTAGCAGTGGGAGCAATATTGCGTCCACAAACAATCCCTCCAAGGGAGAACTGTCATGAGTCCAACCCTTGAAAACACGCTCCCTCGAACCCACGAAAACCCGACTCTTGTATCACTGTGAACTGGCATTGTGAAAATCAGCTTATACATAATCATCTCACTAGTTCGGTCAAAGGCAGGTCATTTGCGCAGGAGCTAGGGAATGCATAAGAAAAACTCTCACAGCCTGGCCCAAAAGAAAAGAGGTAACTAAATTACACAACTCTTTGGCGAACGTTTGAAGTTGTTCATATTCTCTACTAAAGTTGCACACAGCAGAAAATCCCATCAAAATTGCAAAAGAGGGACAATCTGTTGCATACACACTAAAAAGAACACTAAACACGGTAGATTACTTGGGAAACGTGCGCGAACGACAACAGCCAACCGTTTATGAAAATCTAATGACACCTCACAAGAAAAGAAAAAAAAACCATATCTACAAACATAACAGGAGTCCCTCTCAACTAAATCTCATGACATAACAAGAACAACGAGAACAGAATGACCAAAAACAAAACAAAACTTCAAAATTTCACCTGTTTTATTATTTCAATTTCTGATTTTTGTGGCAAGAGACTTACAGTAGGCCCTCAGAGCTTCACTTCTTTATCGAAGATCCAGCTAAACGGAACATAACGTGCTTCTTTTGCCCTGCTTTGAAATTGAGACCTTTCCTCCAGCCGCCTAATTCTCTGAGGCAACCCACAAACATAATCCTGGGCTTTTCGTCCCTCTGAAGAAAGCCCAGTTATGTCCTCCACTTTCCACCTCCCAACCAAAAACTCCAATATATCCGCATAGTCCTTGGCGGTGTAGACTCCAAGCCTCTGAGCCACAGACGAGAAATGCTCAAACAGATTGTCCTCGCGACCATCGTACATCAAGTGGGCTGGCATAGCTATTTTCTTCCTCATCATGTCGGCCAGAGCTAGCACAGTTCCATCTGGGTCAATCTCAAAGAGCTTTTCAACTATCTTGGTGTAAGCGGTTTCGTGGCGTTTCTCGTCAGAGGCAATGGTCCCACAAATTTGAGCCAACTTTAAGTCCCCATACTCTTTGGCATGTCGTGCTGTGTTCCCGTGAGAGATAAAAGTTGCTCGTTCTTGGAATGACGTGTAGATGAAACCGAGGTAGGGACTGTTTTCAGTTCTTGGATCCTGAAACAAGGCAGAGAAGGCCATCCACCAATAAAAATCAAAGGTGATGATACACTTATGCCGGGAGTCCAAATATATTGTTGTTCTTTTACCTATCAGGCTATTAGCTTTTATTATTTTTGATAAGTAACAAAATTTTATTGAGAAGGCATCAAGGATTGCCACCCATGTACACAAAAAGAAGAAGAAGTGAGGACTATCTGGCTATTAGCTTAGAAGTGACAGATCAATTTAAAGCTGCATTCAGTTCAAGGACGCGTAGAAGAATTTAACTGGAATCAAAAGAAAAAAAAAAACTCTGCTTTCCTAATTTCCTTGCACATAATTTTGAGATATTTTTCTTTCTCTATATTTGACTTCTTTCCTTCCCGACTAAATACTTTAGATTGAGATGCAAAAAATAATGATATGAGCAAAATGAAAGAAAAAGAATAATACATGATTAGATATTCCATATATGTGTACTGAACTTAAATCTACCCTGAAACATTTTCCCAGAAAACCAAATCATAAGAATAAGACGGGGTTCACGTTTCCTAGGAACTCCATTACATCAGTAACTCAAACTCACGACATGAGACCAAAAAAGTGGTATGTACCGACCCATATTTGGAAAGCAGCTTCACACATACATCAAGAAAGGCTACAACTCCTGTCGATTCTCAACAAATGACAATTAAAATCAGGAATTAAGTTTGACAGTATAGTTGGAGAGTGTTATAGCCTAACTTGACTGAGCAAAAAGAACTGTTCCTCTCTAATTAGCATAGTAGGAAAAACCTGCTTTCCAGAACTTATATGTATGCTTCTTCCCATAGATGTAAGAAGACGGTAGAACTACGTAATATTTTGCAATCTAATTGAAAAATTGACCAAAGCCTAATCGTTATGTTGACACAGACAAAAAAGAAATCAACAAGAAACAGCTGAAAAGTTATTGGAATCATCTTACCATTCCTGATCCAATCAGATACTGAATTGTCTTCTCAATCTGCCTCATGTCTACTCGTCCACATAGGTAGAGATACTTATTGAGAAGATCTCCATGCCTGTTTTCTTCAGCAGTCCAAGCCCTAGTCCACACTGCCCAAGAAGTGGGGCTCGCCCCCGTCTCGTCCCTAACACCATCTAGGGTATTTAGCATTGTTTGGTAAGTAGGAAGAGCTTCTTCTGTGATCATATCTCCAACCAAAACAACAAAGTAATCGTCCGGAATCTCCTTTGCCCTTTCCCTTAATTCCATGACTTGATCATGAAATCCATCGGAAGCGGGATCGGGCAGAAAATCCTGTGGTTGCCAACATTTCTCCACTGGCTTTAAATGAACCAAGATGTTCTGCTCGGCCCAACCCTCCAGGTTTTTAAAGATCTCTATCTTTTCGGGTGGCATTGAGTGAGTTACTTGAACATGAACCTCGCGAGGAGGGCTGAAAGGCTTCTTGAGACTTTCAACCACTCTGAATAAGACAGGAAGGGAATTAAATGCTTCGAATTCAGTTTGGGTACAAGGCAAAGCCAAGACAATGGATTAACGATCAGATGCATATAAGCACAATTTTACTACACAATATGAAAATTAATACATTATTTGCACTTAGTTTGCACAAGAGCCCACTACATTCACATGCATGCAGTCAAGTTATTGTGATTCTTAATTTTTCACTCATCAATCGACAAGATTTAGTAATCATATTATGTTGCTAGGACATGCAGATATGGTAAGAGAAATTGAGAAACACTTCAACCGTGAGTAGCCTTTTGGCTTTGAGAAATACTTGATGAGCAAGCATATAGAGACGGATTTCAGACGAGGGATTCGAGCTCCCTGCTCTTAAATCTGAGAATTCACGTTTAGAAATGACAGTCACATTCTCAGCAGAGCCCATCTATGGGAACCTGAGCAGACGGTGCACAGATGGGCACGCGGGGCCCACTCCAGGTCCCGCACGGATAATCCGAGCCATTCAATAATTCTAAAGTAATTTTCCGAGTGGGCCCACGAAAAATCAGCTCAATACGATAAATGTAGGTGCTTGATCCAATCTTCAAATTTTTCATTCAGATTACACCAAAAAAAATTCTTGTTTTAGTATTATTGAATGGCTTGGATTATCCATGCGAGACCCGGAGTGGGCCCCGTGTGCCGATTTGTGCACCGTTGGTGCTTATATGGTCGATTCCCACAGCTTTTTTGTTCTCAGAATAAAACTAATTACTTACGAGTTACGAGTCACGATTCACCAGAAATTTGGCAGAATCCACAAAACAAACCTCATCGTATACTCAAATAAATAATCAGATACCAACATTCAAATCAACCATACAATTGTATGATGGTAAAGAACTGGAAAAAGGAAATGGCTTGAAAATCATGAATCATGAAGTACACTGAGCTTCTTATACAAAACAAGCATGCTCGACCATTAATGCATAATAATAGTTAAAAAACAAAAGAAAGAAAAAACATAGTGCAGAGGACTAGGGATAGTAAAACAAGACTATTGGAGAATAGAGAGACAAGGTTAGGTAGCTAACTGAAAGCTACCAAAACCAAGAAGAAGAAAAGATTATTACTAATAGAACTACAATTACCAACTTGATTATTATGTAGCAAGAGCCAATTAACAAATCGGAATGCAATCAAACTATAGAGCACAGAAACTAGGACAAAACAAAGTTGGCGTGGTTTTGCTCATTTCTTTTTTTTTCGGTCAATCGGAAATTCTGGTTTTGCTCATTTCGACCCAGGAACAAAATCATTCACTTATTGTAGTTAACAAGTATTACAATTATGAAAAGCAAAAGTATCAAAGCCAATAATAATCCCGCGTGGATGAGAAAAACAAAATTTCAATATAAAAAGTATTTACAGAAATTAAAAGAAACATATAAAAATTGGAAACAATCAATAATAAATGGGTCAGCAGATTAACAATCCCAGCTATAACCACCAACCCAAAAGTTTAAAACCTAATTCCCAACAAATTAGAAACAAACATTTAAGGTGGAATAATGCTTTGGTGGCCCTCCATTTGATCAAATGAATGGTGATAAAAATCCTAACCCCCTCCATAACTTACCTAACTGAAAATGACATACAAAAACTGCCCATTAGTAAATACAACACACTATAGAAAACTTAAGAGTTAAGAAAGAAACCAAAAACAAGAAGTAAAACAGCCTGGTTCCAAGAACAAAGAACTCATGTTTAAACACGAGGCCGAAATCAAGAAAGAAATAAAGCCCCGTTTGTTTGGCTGGATTAATATTGAGGGTTATATACTCCCCTAGATCCAGCATTTCATTCGATATCTAATCCGACTTGAGTTTCTCATAAAAAGTTTGTCTATAGCTTAAGGAATTTAGGCAATTTGTTTCCGCTACATGGGCTTTTAGTTGATATATTTGAGGAGAACGACAAATCTCGAAATCCGTGTTTTTGTGGGCTTTCATCCGTCTAGTCTGCTTAGACAATAGGGAAACCCACAAAAATTTTGAACTACTGGGACTAAAATGTGGTCCACATGGATTTGTAATCCAATTCCATGCTTTATTCCGGGCAAACAAAAGGGCATGAGGCAGAAAAAAAATTGAATACTTGAGCTAAAATCAGCATTACAATCAAATTGAATTAAGCGAAACTACCATTGCATGTGTCAATTAGATCATGCAATTAGAGAACAATGCAAGAAACCACCTTTTTTGAATAAGCAAGCCAAACACCAATGAAAAATCCAATTTCACAGTTCAGTTTTTATTTCCTTTACGATTTGATATATAATTGTACGCGTGCAGAAAGATGCATTGACAAATGCTAACAATCCTTAACTCCACAAACAGCCCACAAGCAATAATCAGAGAATCAAGATTAACAAAAACCCATTTGAGAAGAGACAAATATATAGAAACTGACATCACGATCGGAGCAGACCCATGCAAATTCCACCATTCCATAGCCAAATTAGGGGCAAAGAACCACAAACCCGGATAGAAAAATAGCAAATTGAATAAAGAAGATTGATATATTCAAATGAGGTGAGAAAAAAACTGACGTGGAGCCGACGCTTAGGGTGGAGGCCCTGAGAAACTTGGGAGATCTGAGATTTGCCTTCGGGCGAGTAGCAATAGAAGGGTACTTGTGGGATTTCAAGGCGATGGGATTGAGGTTCAGAGCCATTTTCCTCTCTTTCTTCTCTCTACTTTCTACTTTCTTGTTGCTCGAGAGGTTTTTTTCCACTGGGAGAACGGAGAAATGAATGGTGGATTTTTCACCAAAATAAAGAGAGGAGAGAGGAGTCGAGAGAGAGAGGGGTGGGCCACGGAAGCCACATGGTGGGTTTACAAATGAATCTTGTTCTTTTCTCTTGTTTTTCTTGTTTTTGCATCTCTCATATTAATAATATTTATGAAAATGCTATTCCACCCGAGGTTCTCTGTATCGAGAAATTGGAGTTTCTCCGTGCCTTGAATCGTTAGATTGTGTGAGTTTTTTTAAATGGCCGAAGACGCACTGGTACAAAAGTACAGAAGATTTCGATATAGAGAATTTGATTCCTAAAGTATCCCCTCTTATATTGTCTTACAATCGTAACATGTTATGTCATTGAGTGATTAATGTTGTAACAAAAAGCACAGTAATAAAAATGAATTTAAAAATACTAAAAATGTTATGCATGATAGAATGACATTTTCTAGTTTGAAAATATTACTACGTCATTTTGTGATTTTGTTACATTCGTGATTTTTTTTGTTACGTCTTCTTATAATTAATGTTATCTCATTGGATGGTTAATCTTATAAAAGGATACGGTTGATATCATCTATCTCCCCAACATCTCACACTTTTCCGGTTTTCCCAATATGTTGAAAACATCTCACACTTCTGTATGAAAACCTAAACTATAGCGAGAGTTTTTATGTTATTTTTCCTTTTTATAATAAGGGTTTTGTTAATCTTTTGATAGGACAAGTTAATTTGGAGGACCACCGAGGTGGTAGCCCAGTTGGTGAGGCTCATTACCTCCCTTAACCCAGGCGGGAGTTCGAGTCCCGGCAGGTACTCAAACCTCGTCTGCGGATCAAAGGGGGGGAGTTTTCATCAGTTGTACACTAAAGTGGTGTCGTGGTAATAACATGTCCTCCTAGACGATAACTATGGCTCAAACTGGACATTTTATTGGCAGGTAGAGAGCCCCTATGGTCACGCGCCAGGGATAGTTAACTCCGAATACATAACATGACATATGGCAAGTACAGATTTTCATTCAAATACAAAGAAATAGAGATACAATACAAGAAAAAGACTAAGAGACGAAACTAGTGTCTAGCGCATATGCAAGAGCCAAACACTTACTTCTTCACACCGTCAATATGGCCGGCTAACATAGAGCTAGTACCCAGACACCACCGTCTCGGGATGACGGAGCTTCGAATCAAAGATAACATTAAACCTGTGGAAATCAGTCACCCGATCTGGGAAAACTACATCGGACCAAAACCACCCGGGAAGACCCACCGGGACAAAAACCGTACCCAACATCCGGACAGAAACTGGCCTCAACATCCGAACATAAACCAGACAAGAATCTGGACAAAACAAAAACAAAAACAAAAACGAAACACAAAACCAAAACCCTAACCTGTCGAAACACTCAAAACAACCACCGCCGCCACAACCACCGCACCAACCATAGGAATCACGATAGCCCCTACTGCCGCCATGCCTAGTCCCAACACACCATATCCACTCATAGCATCGCCACTAACAACCTAGCAAAATTGCACCATCCACCACCCGAAACGGCCAAAGCGCCGCTAGGCCAGAGACCGGCTACCTCTAACAAGGTAGAACGACGGTCCACAACGGGATCCAGAAAGCCGGCGGAATGGGATACACCCAGCAGAGTATCCGACAGGATCTTAATAGAGGGGGTAGGGGGTGGA
>JAOTQK010000023.1:8894111-8911520 GCA_025642025.1 Rhododendron ferrugineum
ACGGTACGGCACGGCACGAAGCACGGTTGGCACGGAAAAAAATGGCACGGCACGGCACGACAGGCACGTTTTACACCTCTAGCCAAAAGTTATGTCAGTTTATTCAGAATGACTCGCCAAGGTCTCTTCTAAGTTCTAACTCCCAAGACGCGTGGCAATCCTATTATTTTATAAATACCTTTCTACTAATCATTCTTCTTTAACAGCTTCGGATACCAATAAATACTTAATCATACCACATATATTTTTAAAAAATCAGTTCGATGTGGCAGCTCTTTTTCGTTAAGGTTAATGTTTCGAAAGCAAAAAATTATCAGTATTCAACCAGCATTCTCAATGAATTCCAAAATGTAAACAGTGCCGATTACGAAAATGCACTCATAATAGGTCCCAAAATGCGCAAACTGCACGTTGCAATCGACAAGCTTCCACCAGTAGATAAAGGGGAGGGTCCCACTTGCTAATCACTTGAATTTGTTTATTTTCCAAGGGCATGAACCATAAATAGTTGATTATTCTCATTCCGTTTGGGTGTGGGGAAATCTCTTATCTTATAAATATATATATATATATATATATATATAAGTGGTTGATATACTTGAATATTAAGAGTTGCTAATTATGAGGAATAATATCAAGCCCCTTCAATGATTTCGCATCTGTCCTTTTCAAAGCTAGCACATGGCATCAAATGGATCTCTTTCGACAGATACAAAGACCAACTATAATCCAGTTTGGCGGAGCGAGCATGAGAAAACTAATATGTGATTATCCTCTATGATGTTGTTTGTTTGAATCTTACGGAGTCCAAATATTTCAAACATCGGGTCTGCTAGAGGGTTTGCTTGGTCCTTAACTTTAACGCCTCGGCATTGGTCGAGGTGTGCTCAAACTGGTCTGGACAATCAATTATTATAAAATAGATGTATAAAATAAAAATAAAAAGGAAGACCAACCACGAGTCGGCAGTGTTGCATGCCACTCCAAATTCTTAAAGTGGCTTTAAATAACAATCATCAAAGTTGCTTAGAACTCCCATTCAGAGACCAAAAACAAAAAATGAACTGCTCTCTCACTTATTGCACAATCAACAACCGATCCACATTGTGTTGCCACGTGTCAAAAAAAAGTTGGGAGTGGGACGAAATTGGCCTTGTTGATGTGGGACTGTGTGTGTGGACTGGTCCTAGTCCTAACACTCACATGTGCTGAAACAATAAACGTGCACTTCAATGGGACCTTTTTGAAGTCCCTAACCTTAACAGAAGGACTGGAGAATACGAGTACCTGGTGACCACAGAACTGGACTTGTTGGGCCATTTTTCTCCTTGATAAAATGATAAGTAGTTACCGAAGAAAGAAATTCCTCATGCATAAGTAGTGCTATCGTGCAGCGTATCGGCTCTAAAAACAAGCCTCTATATATGGACAAAAACAGGAATTCGGGAGTGCCGAGATTAGTCATTCAAAGAAAAAGAAGCTAACTTAACTTATACGAGATGATATTTTCGTTCATCAGACATTGTGAAGTTTACTTATAACTACAATTGAAACTATTGTGTATGATGAGAACTAGTGGAGTGATCCCATGTTTTTGGAGGAGTACTTATAGAACATAGAGAGGATCAAAGTATGTTTACAAACACAGGAAGCCATATTTTGTAAATCCAAAACTTCTGCCATATTCAATCATGTGCTCTCCTCCATGTTACTGCCCAAAGTCAGTCATATGCCGAAAGGTAGGAAATTGGGAATCAAGATTTCAAGAGGCATCCTTGCAACTTGTAAACCTCTTTAAAGGAATTTATAATACTGAGCAGAGGTAAATGCATCCTCAACAAGTCAGCCAAACAAAGTTTCGCCATTGAAATGAGCAATTTGTAGACTAATTACAATCCTTTACAGGAGCAAAAAAATTGCGGCCACAGATGGAAGTACAAAAATATGGACAGAATGGTATTCGGAATCGTCCGATGTGTGGGGCACCATTTCCACCGTGTGAAACTCATGCGCATCGGACGGTTCCAAACACATCTTTGTCCGACTCTATGCGCCTTTGTCTGTATCTATAGCATTGCAGAGAAAATCCAAACATTCATTCTGCAACAAATTTTCATACCATGAGAATGAAGCGACGTCCCACATCACCTGGATATCAAAGTGATATGAAGTATGTAAGCATGATGACACCCTCACTTCAATAGCTAGCTTTTGGATTGAGTTCTACCTAAGACCGTGTGACATAATATTGAGAATGGTAGCGTGCGTGTCTCTAGCCTGCACACGGCAAGTGCTGCCGAGTGAGCCCAATGCGTGTGAGGGAGAGTGTGAAGCGAAGTCCCAAATCGCCTGGGTACCAAAGTAATATTAAGTACATACGCACGAGGATACCCTTACTCCAATAGCCAACTTTTAGTGTTAAGTTCTACTCAAGACCGTGTAACAGAGAACAGGGGAAAGAAAGCTAGCTTTTGGATTGAGTTCTACCTAAGACCATGTGACATAGTATTGAGAATGGTAGCGTGCGTGTCTCTAGCCTGCACACGGCAAGTGCTGCCAAGTGAGCCCAATGCGTGTGAGGGAGAGTGTGAAGCGAAGTCCCAAATCGCCTGGGTACCAAAGTAATATTAAATACATACGCACGAGTATACCCTTACTCCAATAGCCAACTTTTAGTGTTAAGTTCTACTCAAGACCATGTAACAGAGAACAGGGGAAAAAAAGCATATTTACTCAGCATTTCCAACTTCTTGTCCAAAAGAAAATACCACCCCTCATCCTTAAATTACACATCCATCATAAATAGAAGCATTACCAATCATTCCATCTCAAAACTGGCAGTACCAAACATGGAATAAGCAATAATAAAAGGGAAGGAGCCAAACGGTGCTGTTTCGTTGGGCCAGCACCTATAATGACCCTGCTGGTCCCCCAATCCCAATAAACCATGCTACAATAATGACACAAGCTGTTCCGCGAAATTGAAGACAACATTATGCAAGTACAAGCACGATACTATCGTATACAGTCAACAACAATAATGTTACTCACATAACGATCCAAACACAATAACATATAGTCCTATTCTACTTTTGTCAATTCAAGTAAATCTGTGCATAATTAACTACCTATATACCTGATCAGAGCAGCAGCTTGGCCATCATTTAAAGTTAGAACTATGAATGCCGAAATTATTATTAACATTTTTGGTCCCCAAAGTATTATCTTCGTCTCATTTTCGTCTCCGATGTTTTTTGGGTAAATTCGTCTCCGATGTTAACATTGAAGATATTTAGTCCCAAACGTATCAATTTTGTACCAATCAAGTCCCCAAATCTAAAGTTGTTACCCCATCTGTCAAAATGAGGGGCATCCTCGTCATTTAACTCACCCCAAATTCCGGTCAAAGAAAAACGGGGAAAAAAAGAAAAAAGAGAATAGAGAGATGTGGCTATGGGGGTTTCATGGAGGTGGTGGAGAGAAAAGATGGTGGTTTGGGTGAGGGAGGGAGACAGAGTGCAAGAACTTCGAAACCCAGTTCAAAACAAGCAAAAACAAGGTGAAGGGTTGTGTTTCTCAGGTCTGCTTCCGAGCCTACCTTGACTCGGACAAGAATGTCGTGTTTGAGGCCGATTCCGACTCGGTACTCACCAAGGGACTCGCGGCTTGCTAGTTCAAGGGCTTTCAGGTCGGTTCGTGAAGGAGATTGTACGGGTTTCGCCTGATTTCTGTGGTGCTTCTTGTGTTGCAACAAAGCTTGACGCCGTCGAGGAATAATGGGTTCTTGAATATGTTGAAGTTGATGCAAAGAAGGCTTTGGAGGTTAATATGGAAGCTGAAAAAGGCAGTGACTTTGGTATAGAAGACGAAAATCCCGAGGAGGGTTCGAATTTGAGCTCAAAAAATGAGTTTGTAGCTGAAAAAGATAGTCACTGTGTTTGGAAGGCCACTTTAGTTTTCTTTCAAAAAGTTGTTTTTGAAAGCAAAAAATATGTGGGGTCAAAAAGCGAAAAATCTGATGGCATCCAACAAACAGGTGCAAGCACATTTGCCAAGGCCGGGAAAGACTACACAATTTCCAAGAGAGAGATGAATGGTTGGGATGAAGTTTGAAGAGAGAGATGAGTGGTTGGGATGAATTGAAGAGTGGTTGGAATGGATTGATTAGGTCTGGCCGGGACAGACTGCCAACTTGCCAAGTGGACCTTTATCCGTCCTTTTTCTTTTTTACTTTTCTGTTAAGTGTCCGGTCCCACTTATTTTTCAAATAACTCATTCAATCACATATTTTTACATTTTAACTCAAAATTTTCAATCCAAAATTGTGATCCAAACACAGTGACTGATTTTGGCACAAAAGACGAAAACCGATTGAGGATTTGAATTCGGATTTCATGAAATGAGATTGGAGGTGGGGATTTGGCAGTTGGAGTGAGCTCTTAAGTTAGTGGTCATGATGATTTAAGATCATTTTTCCAGTTGTTTTTTTACAGGAAATTAGGAGTGGGTGAAATGACGAAGATGCCCCTCATTTTGATGGATGAGACTAATCGTGTCAGACTTGGGAACTTGATTGGTACAAAATTGATATGTTGGGGACTAAATGTCTTCAATATTTACATTGGAGACGAAAATGAGACAAAAGTAATAAATTAAGGACCAAAAAGGTTAATAAGCCAATAAAATTAGTCAAACACCTTTATTCACAATGGGAATAGAGTCCCCAACATCCAACGCAGTAGAGAAAGTTCCAAGTCCCTACAATTTAATGTTAGAGAAAATTTATTGTGGACCGTGCGCAGGGGTTTTGAGTACCTCAAACGAACAAGTCCAGAGTGTTGTCAGCAAAAGAGGCAGCTATCTTGTCCCCCTGCTTATACCAGAAGACTTCAAAAATACCCCCATTGCTAGTGCAGGTTTTCACGATCTTGTGCTCTTTCAAAGACCAATAGTGCACGGCTTTATCAAGAGATCCACCGACTAAATACTCACCATTGGGGCTAAAAGCAACAGAATACACAGGATCGCTGGTAATTTCATTTACGTAAACTCCAATCAGTGCAAGAATGGTTTTACAGGCATTGTTTATGAAAGCGAGGGATAATCTGTAAGGAAATATCAACAAATATTCAATCATAAGCAGTTGCATTGACCAAGGGTCATCACGCGAACCATTGTACGAAAACATAGTTCAGAATTCATAAGCATCACAGTAACTCTATATTCTGGACATATGACTGTTGCAACATCTACGAATCAAATGAATGCTGGAAAATTGGATTCAATCAAGTACAACATGCATGCAACAGAAGTATTTGTTTGGATATTGTCATTCCAGTATTGGCATAATTGGGTTTCATCAATAGTATTGCATTTCCAAAACAGGATTATTTTATCGCCCATTTTTTTCTACACTCGCCTAGGGTTTCAGACTGCCTTTCATGGAGGAGAGCAAATCTGAGAAATCCTGGCGCTTTTGGGGAATCTCATTGGGGATTTCGGTTGGTTTAAGAGAGTTTTTTCTACTTCTATGTTTGTCTTTATTCATTTGTTGTGGATTTATTGATGCTTTCTTTCACTTTGGTTTTATAGTCTAACCGAACTTTGGGGTGACATGTTGCCTTTATCTTAGAGTCTTAGGTCATCCACAGTGGTATAATCAAAAGTTAATTATTTTTAAAGTTAAAAATGTTGATGTAAAAAATAACTCACAATGGTATAATCAAACTTAACAACATCCTTAGAAATAATCAATTTTTGGATTTTTGGATAACCAAAACTAACAACTTTTTTCATTAATCAAAATTTGTGGACCCCATACCACATAAGTTAATTAGTTCCAAAATTTATATACACGCGTGTTTCAACTTATTTTTTCTTCTTCTCTTCTTCACCTACTCTATATATTCTTTACTTCACCCACAAACTATTTCTCTTTATTTCCCTCAAAAAGTGAAGCTCATATCTCTCGATCATCTACAATTCAACTCATCGTCGCCGGATTAAGGTATTTCACTCTTCTTTCCCATTTTTATTTTTTTTCCCCCAATATTCATAATAGGACGGAATAAAGTCATTGATTTTTCTCCAAAATTAAGAGAGGGAATCGATATATTTTTGTCCAAAAAAACGTAAATGAAGATAAGTGAATGGCGGGAAACCGAGGGGAGAGAGAGTGAGTGAGTGAAATTGTAGTATACCCTTATTTTGGTTATGGATTAGAAGTGACCATTGTGAAGCTCAAAATTGTAAAGCTTAGTAACCTTTTAAGTGAATAATCAAAAGCTGATGTGTCAACTTTTGGTTATCCTTTTTTGATTATACCATTGTGGATGACCTTAGACTGTCACCATACCGAAACTGGTTGTTAGTTTGCCGTGAAACTTATGAGTTATGAAGCAATGCAGCATGTGCTAATAGAGCATGAAGCTCGCCCCTAGTTAAAAGGCATAGGTGTTACAATGCCGTGGTTCTGTAGTTTATGTTATACGATTAGATTGGTTGTGTAGGATTTCGCCATTGTCCAATTTGTCTTGGTGCTGAAATACCTTTTCGTGTCGTTGGGCTTATGAATGAAACTGCTCCATGTCATAAAAGGAAAAAATAGTATTGCCGACATTTGCATGAATTAAGAAAATCTGGAACAATAGCACCCTGGTAAAGATATTTTGGACAGCTAATTACAATCTAGCAATAAATAAAAATAGAGATGATGATGCTGGAGTGGATTTTCCTACAATTCAGAGACCTAGTAATGCAGCCCTAGGTCTAAGACTCTAATGGCATGATTTACTATGAAATTGAGAGAAACCCTAATCCCTTTCGAGGTCTCACCTTCTCATTCGCTTCTTCGAAACATCAAAAAACAAAAAATCATGTGCATAGTAGCAACTAGCATGTGACGTCTTCAAAGAAATGAGAACCACCCAACAGATAAGTTAAACACACAACTTTTCAATCAAATAAAGTAAATCCTAAGCTACTGCACGTAGAATCTCTAAATCTCTTCGCAACAAAATTACCAATCATGCCAAATTCTGATAGACTTCTGATGTACAAAATGAAATTGAAACCGAACAGTGGCTTACTATGCCAACAAGAATGTGACAAATGATCCCAATTTGCTAATCATGGATCATTATTCGAACGTTTACATGCATTCTCTCTGCAATGAAACTTGAAAAAAGCCATGTAAGTTCCGTACCTGTGGCCATTCAAGCTACATATAAGTTTCCTCAGCTCGACATTCAGAAGCTTAACTGTTGAGGCAAATGATTCACTGGGAACAATGTCAAAACAAATAATCTTTAATAGACAAGGAAAAGAGTGTTACAATATGGGAAAATGACGGCCCAGGACGTGTTTTGATAATTAATACCCGCCAAGGACAAACTAAGAATATTTGTTAATGCTGAAAATGTCCTTAGTAGGTATTAATTATCAAAACACGTACTTGGCCGTCATTTTCCCTTACAATATACAAGGAATTAAGGCTCCGTTTGTTTCGATGTAAAATGTTTTATAAAATGTTTTACAATGAAAAATGTTTTACATGAAAAATGTTTTTTCAAAAAACTAACTTCAAATTTTTATTTTCCGTTGTTTGGTTGGCACTTGAAAAATATTTTCAGAAATTGACAAAATAGCGTAGAGAGAGAGAGAGAATATTTTCAGAAATTAACAAAATAGTGTAGAGAGAGAGAGGGGGGGAGATAGATAGAGCTGAGAATAAGAAAATTGAACATGGGTCAGGATTGACGATCTAGGAAATTGAGCAGTGAGAATTGCAATAAAAGGCAGCGGGTTACCACCTTGCTTTCTGCCGCCTCCTCCTCAAACTGTGCTTGTGACAGAAGATTTGTTCCTTCTCCAGCTCGTGGTTTAGGCCCAACCTCCTTTGAAGGCAGTAGCGCAATTTTTGTACCACTAAATGACAGAGTATAAGTGTTAGTGCCACCGTCATGTGTAACTCGACGCTCATACTGCCACGGTCGACCCAGCAAAAAGTGGCATGCATCCATCGCCACAACATCACACCAAATTTCATCCCTGTATTTAGAACCAACAGAAAAGGTAACTAGACATCTCTTGGAAACTTTAACTTCGTTACCTCTCTTTAACCACGACAGCTTGTAAGGATTGGGATGCAGCTCTGTCTTCAACCCAAGCTTCTGGACAGCCTCTTCTGCAACCACGTTCTCGCAACTTCCCGAATCGATCACGAATCGGCAAACCTTACCCCCAACGGTGCAAGTTGACTGGAAAACATTGCCACGGAGCCACGAATCGCCTTCACTTTCTCGAGGGGTATAACACAGTCAACAAACCACTAATAGCGATCCGACATCCCCAACAACCTCCTCTACAACCTCCTCATGCAGGGCTAATTGGTGGTCATCGTCGTAGACGGCCTCCTGCTCAGTAACAACCCCTTCCGCATCCACAAACAAGGCTTTTCCTGCTCGATCATTCTTTCTGCACTCGAAAGCGCAATGGCCTGGCTCACTGCACTTGTAACACTTTGAACTCGAACCTCCTGTTCTAATCGCAGGTGGGACAGTTGGAGGCAAATTTCCCACTGGTTTCACTGAGATGGTGTTGGCCGTGGGCCGGGCCACAACACCCCAAGGAGTAGTCGGGGGTCTGCGATTGGCTTGTTTTTCCAACTGTAAAGCCCTCCGATGGGCATCTGAGACAGAATATAAATCGAACGTATTTAAAGTAAACTGAAACTGTTCACGCAATCCTCCCACATACCTCGCGACTAACTGCTCATCTGCCTCTACAAGGTCGTTTCGGGCTACCAATTGATGAAACTTTGTGGTGTAGTCATCCACAGAACGCATATTCTGGCGGAGATTCTGCAATTGTTGGAACATAAGACGAGAATAGTTATGGGAAAGAAAAGCTACCCGCATCTTTTTCTTCAACTTCTCCCATGAACCAATCTTGTCCTTGCCCTGCCGCACGCGCGACAGTTTTAGTTGCTGCCACCATGCCGCAGCCCTACCCCGAAACCTGGTAGCAGCGACTAACGACACCCGTCTGTCCTCCGGAACCTGTTTAAACTCCATGACGTCTTCAGTGGCTGTAAACCAATCAAGTTACTCTTCTGGCGTCGAACCTCCTTGAAACTCAGGCAGTTCGATCTTCAACCAAATTCCCATTGACGGACATCGCGGTGATCGGCCGCAATTTCCCGACCTCTTGCCCTCGGTTGATAGTAGCCACCAATGCCAGTTCTTCCGCCACCGAGTGCTCCCACCGCAAAAGGGTTTTCGGCCTCTTCATCGTCCAAATCCTCATCCTCCTCTTGAGGCTCCCGAGCATAAGGGCGATGGCGAGGAGGGTTCCCCCCAACAGCCAGGGCAGCCATTTGATCGGATAGGACGCCGATCGCATCCATCACCCGCTGCTCAAGTTGTTGGAACCGCGCCTCCTGCGCAACGTCATCCCTTTCATAGATCTCATCCATAGGAGCTGTACGACCACCTCGTCCCCCTCGACTTCCAACACGTCTAGCGGCCATAGTCGAGATCGAACTTGTGCTCTGATACCAACTGATGCAGGGAGGCGTGTTGGAAAAGAAGGACGCGCAAAAAGGACAATCACGAACAAGTATGAACTAAAGGTACTCCCTCTACGAACACACGATAATGAGAAAACTCTCAATTTTCATTAATCAAATCATAAAACAACTCATTAGCCCTAAGGCTCACAACCTTATTTATACTAATAGAATTCCTAACCCTAGCTTTCCTAAAATCTAAAAAGGAAAATAAACATAAGGAAATAAAATCAATCCTAATTTTCCTTGACCAATAAACCAATTCAAAATAGGAGACTAGATCAAATCAAACTAGGAAAACTAAATACTTATAAATTATATTGACTAAAATAAAACATTCCTACTAAAATGCTAAACTCAAAATAATAATTAAGATTCCTATATTTCTAGAATAATCAAAATATCGGTCTGCATCATGGTTCATTTCGGAAAATAACTTACGGAAGATTTAAGGGCAAGTCATTTTCATCCAATTAATGGAAAATGTTTTACATGTAAAATGTTTTCCCCATTTTTTTATACAACCAAACACCGGAAAATAGGTATTGATTTTGCCACTCCCCTTTTTGTTAATATCACTCACCTTCTCTCACAAAACAAATCATCTAATATAGACACAAAGGGGAGTGGCATTAACAAAAAGGGGAGTGGCAAAATCACTCCCCAAAACAATTTACCAAAAAATATTTTACGCCCAAACAAACGGAGCCTAAGTATAACATCAGTTCAGCAATATCAGTCCTCTCTTAGCCCAAGCACACAAGAGCAGCACAATAGTAAATTGCAATCAAATTTTTCCACCAATGGTCAATAAGACCCAAAAGTGAAGCAAAAAAGACCAGACTAAAAACTCAAGCAATTTTTTTTTTTTTTATCAGCAAAAAAAAAAAAAAAAAAAAAAAAAACTCAAGCATTAATTAGAAGCCCAAAACATTTTCCATCAACCCAAGAGACCTAACCTTAAAAAAAAACAGAACATAATGACAATGAAAAACCACAGCAATTAACACCAAAAACTGATTATTCGCCGAAACAAAACACAATCTAAGACGAGTCCCGCAAGAATTTTCTCTTGCAGTTCGAGTTGGCAAGTGATAACTTGCTTGCCCAAAAATGTAAACAGAAAAACAAAATGAAGTCAAACTACAACTTCAAATAACAGTGGAGTTGGAGATTAATGCCCAAGGAAAACTAGTGAGCTTAGTAAAGTAGCAATTTATGATATGCAACATACCTTCCCAATAGTAACTGCTGGCTAGGGTTGTTTGTGCCTGGTCGAGTAGGACTACACCTCATGGTATGTATCTCCTGAGAACCAAATTACAAATACTTCAAGCTCCATATCTGCACATTATTTCGAGTCAATATAAAACTCAAACACAAGATATTTACCGTCCCTTGGAAGCAAAGAAACAAAAAAAGTATTGGTTGGGAACCAAAATGCAATACGAGGAAAAATCAACTTAGAACAGGACCCGTAGGCTAATAGCAAGTATCAACAATAACATGCCACTTTAAGAAACAAATGAAGATGAGAAACGGTAAGCAAACATACCGCATGAAGTAGGCATTAGCAAGAATCAACGGTACCAGTCCTCTTTAAGAAACAAGTGTAAATCTGTTTTCCAAAAAAAGGGGGAAAAGGTAACACAAATCACCTTTGCAGTGTTGTCAACGTTGTCAACAGAGCAAGAGGCAAGTAATGAACCCGTTGAATCACATTTGACACAGTTAACTTCACCCTGACATCAAACAAATTGCAAAGATCAAGTATGAATCTCTTAAGATACTACAAGTCTACAACTAGATAGTATCACCACTAGCTTGCCACTACTACAGCTAATAGTCTAATTATCTAATACTACTTCCGCCGCATAATATTGGTCTATTTTGGGAATCCAACTGTTTAAGGGGAGAAAATATTTTGACTTTAAAAGTTGCAACTTTTTAAAGAACCCTTTAGTCACCCAGTGAGTTCGAAATTTGAATTTAATTTTCAAAAGGGAACGATAAAATGTGAATAATTTCAAAATTGACCTTTCAAATTGGCAAAATGTCATGGGACCTCCCAAATCAGTATAACAAACAAGTAGACGGAGGAAATATTAGAAACTATCAGAATAAGCAAAACAACGGGTAAAAGACCCCTCAGCTTCAATGATGATATAGCATTGAAGGGTCTACTGCCAAGCTACCCCGGGTGCAGCACTACTAGCCATCAAACCCTTCTTCCAGATGTTCTGGAATGCTAGTCATTAAATATTGAATTAGCAGTTCTATCGATGATCGACAACATGGAACCAAGAATAGAGACTCCTTAACGATTGGTTCACATCAGTAGATATCTGTAATGAGTAGCATTTTGAAAGACTAGACCTTATTAGCAGGGAACTCCAAAATGTTGCCGCTCTCACCTTAGGAGCGAGCTCCTACGCTCTTAACTAAGGAGCTTCACGAGAGCCAGCTCCCTCTGACGTAGGACCTAGCTCCGTATGAAGATGGGAGCTTTTGTACGATCCTTGTATAAAAAATCAGGAATTTATCACTTGCCTTTATTAATTGGTTTTGTATAAACACATATATCTAACTCAAGTCATGATATCTTAAAAAGAAAACCATATATTGTAACACTAGCCCATTTCTTACACTTATGGTGGACTTGAACCATAATTTTATTCCATAAAATACTGTACTTTTAAAGTGCAGATTGTATTCTATATTATTTATGTAATATCTGTACACGCTCCCAAACTTGGGAGCTTCTCTACTCCCCAACTTCCCTGCACCCGCTCCCACCTCCCCTCCATGCAACTAAGGCCAAGAGTAACTTATTTTATTTAATACTGAACAGTTCAATGAAGGTATTGTTGGAGTTTATCCCACATCGGTTAATATCTTCTCCAAAACTAGTATATGAGCCTCGGCGGCCTCTCCCATCATTGCCAAATTGGTTTTGAGGTGAATGCTTTAACAGATACAAACTTGATGCCCAGCAAAAGTTTTGATAGGCCAAGACTCACCAACCTTGCAAACATTTATCACGTTATCAATGGAACTTGTTGCAAATGAAACATTGTTTCACCAATCGACATCAACTATCGGCCCAGCAAATAAGAGGTGTCAAAGCCAGGTCCTATGTTAGACAGACACTTCATCAAAGACCATGTACCAGTTTCAGACACTTGTCAGACAACGACACTCTGGAGACTCTCCAGACACGTCCTATTTTTTCTCAACGGTTTTAGTTCGAACACTTTGGTGACATTCTAAAAAATGCTCTGAACACTCTCAGGACACTCGTAATACAGGTCGGGGGTGTTAATCGAAGTAGTGGACACTTGTTAAAGCTTACAAAAGTCTTTGTTTTTTAAATTGTATATGATGGTTTATTAATTATAGAGACACATAGACTACGTTGCACGGACACTTCATCAACGGCCAAGTGTCGGTGTTGGACACTTGTCGGACACCGACACTCTTTGGACACGTCTCCGACACTCAAATCCGAAGTGTCCTAATTTATCTCAACGTTTTTAGTTCGGACACTTTGGGGACACTCTAAAATATGCTCTAGACACTCTCAGGACACTCTAAATAAGTATACCCCTTATGTGTTATACAAGTCCAATAGTCCATTTCCATAAGCATGAGAAGTTGATTAGAATTCGAATACTTCGAGGAGGTGGGTTGAGGTTTAGACCCCTATTTTGGTTCCCGAAGTACGTAATTGGCGCATTTTACATGCTATGTGGTTGGTGAGTAATGTTCATCTTCATACCCCCAATTTCCATATTAGAGTTTACCTCATGTCCAAGTTTTGAACCCTTTCGTAAGACATTTGGTTATGCACTTCATTTCTTACTCTCAACTTAGTTGTTTAATTATTGTAGGTTGGGTTTCCGCTGAGGTGTGCTTGCGTATGAGCCGGAGAGGTGCGATTATGAGCCGGAGAGGTGCGATTATGAGCCGGACAGGTGCGATTGGTTGATGATTAGTGGGGAGAAAGGGGGAGTAATCTTGTGGGGTGAGAGAAGGAGCAAGAGATACAGAAGAGACAAGGCAGCGCGTCCCTTGTTTCTTCCGCAGGGGCAGTAATTGGCTTTTCCTAGATTAACCGGATGAGATCACCTTTACTCTGGGAAAGAATGTTCTCCTTCCTCAAATTCAGTGCTCACCACTTTCTCTCTAGGAAAAGTCAGCTCTGTCAAATCAAGGGGAATGTCAGGAGTATTTATAGGACACCTGGGCCTAGGTCAGGCCCATGACGGCGTTCCTATAAAATCCCGACACGTGTCCCTTCTGTACCTCTGGGTCTTGGGGAAAACACAGTCTCTCGCGGGCTCTTCCCGTGGGAGAGCCTGATCCCCGCGACGCAACCTCCTTCCCAAGCCGCCGAGCCACAAGAATCTCCCCCATTCCCACTGGAGCAAGATCGCGACCTGCGGCGATCGTTCTCTTGTCACGGAGCCCTTCCGGACCCTGCCTTACTGCTCGAATGGAGCTCCGGACATTATTTAACTAAGTCTCTTATAATTCTGAAATCGCAGCGACTCGCGGAACTTTATCCACGGTCTTCCGCTGCGCGGGCCGCCCTGGTAATGGGGCTCGTCTTCCTTCCACGATCTTCGGCGGACTTCCGCGGGCTCAAGATTCTGTCCAACAAAGGCTGCTCCCCCGCAGACACTTCCTCAAGCTTTGTACACGTGTTCTTTTGTAATTAGGTAGTCAACCGTCTTTTCTATGTCAAGATTTGACCAAAGTCTCCTTGTCGCGCGGACCATGCTGCCACGTGCCCTCGGCCAATTAGCGAGTCAAACGATCTTCTTAGGTCAAAGGTTGACAATTTTGACCGCACCTACATATGCCCACCACACGCGTACGGAGGGTGCATGTCGTGCGCGTGCACATTTTGCCTCTTCCAATCTTCCGCGGGCACCTACGAGCATTTCCACGAAACGGCGGGTTTTTTGCCTTTTGATGGTGCCTCTTAGTGTACTGTGGTGACCTTTGGAGTACGGGCGTCATTAATGCTCATTAATTGACTCCCTATATAAGGGGTTTCATTCATTATTTCCCCACCTAACGTTCTTTGTCTCTCTCTTTCCTCCTACGATCAACAATCATTTCCTCTCTCACATCCGCTCTACAGAAATCACCTCTCTCTCCTGACTTACCATTCATGGCACGTAATTTGATCATCGAAGAGCCCGTCCTCAGCGCGGAGGAGTGGCGGAGGGCTCCTTATCTTCGGACCGTTGGGGATCCGTTCTGGGCCCTCGCGGAGGCCTACTTTGGCGAATCCAACCCACGTTACGAGCCCCGTCGAGCTAGAACGCGCAGAACTCGTTAATCCATCCTCCGTCCTTAGACTCCGTGTGGAGCGCGGGGACTTTCCCCACCCCGAAAGCCACCGACTGGCCAGATGGGTTGACGATGTAGTCAGCGACCCCGCTCGAAAGCAACTTCTCCTCACAACCAGCACCTTCAAAACCGTCATGTTGTCGCGGAATCTAAGCATTCCACGGCACGGAGTGTCACATAGGAATTTGGAGCACGCGTTCTCATGCTGGAGCATCGACACCCACTCTTTCTCATGGGCCTGGGGAGAGAGTGGCCTCTCTTTGGAGGTCGTGGCTATCCTTACTCGCCTTTCTCTCTGCGGAACCAAAGCCCTTGACCCGGATGGCCCTTCTACCACTGATCAGAACGATGTCGCAGAGCTGAGGAGACTGAGCAAGTTGGCCCAATTTGGGCCCCGATTCACAGCTCACGGTGTTCGCAAGGCCACTACGGCAACTGCCAAGAAGACCTCCTGGCCAAGCTGGCTCCACTACTTTTTCAAAGATCTTCAGCTCGCGAAGTCAGTGATCCCCGGAGGACAGCGAGACTTCTTCGTTGGTCCCCAATATCAGCAGCGCCTCTATATGGCGGGTTTTTTTACCTTTTTCCTCTCTTATTTCGTTCTTCCTGACTATCCGTCAGAGAGCCCTTCCCCGGCGGTCTTCCCGCTCGCCATGCTTCTGACACGTGGGGAGCCTATTCCGTTGGCGCCTCTGTTCCTGGGATACCTTCACCGCCAGTTGGACCTGGTCTATACCGACCCCTCAGGAGGTGTGACCATCTCACCATGGCTCAGACCAGCTTCCTGCTTACATACTTCTACAAGCATTTTCCGACCATCGCGCCAGGCCCGCAGACCTGTGTGGCGTCAAATCAACGGTCCCGCGCTGAACAGTGGTATGGGACCAACAGTGATGTCTCATGGTACGAGGCTTGCGATGTCGCGGCGAACTTCACTGCGCGCCCTTTTAGCCCTACTTCTCTGAGGGTTGTTGGTATAGGCCAATGCCTTCTTCTATTGCGCGGGCGGTCGTCAATGCTACTCTCATCACCATTCCCGGGTGGCTTCCCTGTGTTAGCAACGAAGCCTAAAGCGTAACCCTCTATCGCTTGTACCGCTTCGCTAGACAATTAGGGTTTGATCAAGGAGTGTCGGGGGATGCTCCGCCGCGGCCTTCCTTTGTCGACTCTCAGCTCCGCTTCGTGCAGCCGCACACTGTCGATGTCTTGGAGCATTTCAAGCATCTATCCATCCCTGAGAGAAACAATATCGGGAGCTACACCGCGGATTTCCGCTTATTGAAGGCCTCCAAGAGGTGGAGGAGAAATTGAGGGACAGAGCTGAACAAGCTCTCACTTCCTTGGGTGGCCAGTCCCAAGTTCTAATGATGTACGTTGCTGCCAGTGCACTATTTTTACAAAATAGTGACAACTCTTATGCTAGGTTCACTGGTATGTTTTTTAGTTCTCTCTCAATTGTTGCCTTCGTTGTGCGTGTGTGGCTGACAATGTTCCAAAAGTCGCTCGGCGCTAGTCGGGCGATCAGCCACCTTTGAGCGATTAATCGGATTAATCGGCAATTAATCGGCACATATTAATTAGTAATCGGTGATTAATCGATAGTCGGACCTAGTCGGGTAGGCTCTGCCAACGATTAATCGCCGATTAATTCCTTGTTTTAGAACACTGGTGGCTAACTACGTCCGTTGCGAGGCAAAAGCTAAAAAAACAATCCTTTTTTCCTTGTTCAAAAGCTGCACCGGGGCGACCAAATTCTTTAGCTTCGCAACCAGTGATTTAAAAAGCGTGCGAAGCGCGAGCTATAGCGCGAGGCGCAGCGCAAGGATTGCGCTTCGGAACTGTGGGCTATAGCGCAGAACACAAAGGCGCAAGAAAGGCGCTAAGGCGCGCACTATAGCGCGAGGCGCCCAAGGCGCGCGCTTTACTTCTTCTCCCTCTCCCTCTCCCTCTCCCTCTCCCTCTCCCTCTCCCTCTCCCTCTCTGGTCGTCGACTCCAGGTAACAATTTCTTCTTCTTCCTCTTCCTCTCCCTCTCCCTCTCCCTCTCCCTCTCTGGTCGTCGACTCCAGGTAACAACTTCTTCTTCTTCTCATCCTCCTCCTCCTCCTCTCACCTTCTTCTTCCTCCTTTTCTTTCTAATTTCACCGACTGTCAAAGACCCTCCTTTTCTTTTTTCTTTTTTTCCCGGTCACAACCCGCATTTTCTTTTTCTTTTTCTTTTTCTTTTTTTTCCAGTAACAGGACCTCCCTTTTTTTTTCCCTTTTTCCAGTCATGACTCACTTCTTTTTTTGTTTCCAGCTCTGTTTAAAGAATTTGTTTAGTTTGTTGTATTTATTTGTACTTGTTATTTGTAGATGACATCTGAAAATTCTAGTAAAAAGGAACCTGGTTGGAAGTATTGCGAAAAGGTTGATCCACACAATAATACCAAGTTGAAATGTATTAATGCCTATGCATGCCTCTAGATTTTATTGTCTTTA
>JAOTQK010000023.1:8978261-8994583 GCA_025642025.1 Rhododendron ferrugineum
GGGACCCCGAACGGGGCCAAACGCGTTTGTCTCTGCGTGGTTCTCTGCGAAGTGTCTCTGCGGATAGCAGAGCTGGAATTTTAAACCTCTTTTATCACCTAAACCACTTTAGAGTAAGGGGCCGGATATTCGCAGCCTCGTATTTTCTCTCTTAGTTCGTTAAAAATTTTCAACTATACTCGACATTAATAGTTACCGAAATTGAAATACATTTTCAGCATACAATTACCGAAATATAATATTTTTTTCAACAGCTATTTACCGAAAATGTACGTTCAGCAGTTGTTTACTGAATGTTGAACATATTTTCGACATGTAGTTACCGAAATAAAGTCTTGTTTTTAATAACTATTTTACCGAAATGTTATGTATGATTCTCAACAACTATTTACCGAAATGTAATGGGCAAAGGAAGAAAATACGGGGCTGTGAATAGTCGTCCCCTAGAGTAAGCTATGATGCTCCGTTACGCTTTCTTTTTAAACCTTTTTTTTCAAAAAGAAGGTAATTTCAAGTTCAAATATAATGAAAATGAAAAAATAAATAATTTTTTTTTTGCACCGTTTAAAAGATCTCAATGAGATATATCAAATAAGATCCATATTGGTAGGAAAATTATTTGCGTAAACACATAATTTTTAAGCTTGAAATTACCTTCCTTTTCTTAAAAAAAATTCGGAGAAAACGGAACGGCACCTTATCCACTAGGCTATTACTCTGGTTGGTAGAAGAACAGAAGAACGAGACACGTAAAGTGATAGATATCATTGACATTAAAAAATAGGAGAATTAATTTCTACACTTTTTTTTTTGATAACCACATTATTTTTTTGGATTTTAGTATTGACAATATATGTATTGTTTTTGCTAAAAGATGGCAAAAAAGGGAGTGTGGATGTCAAAAAGAGGAGTGTAGAAATCAATTCCCAAAAACAATACTAGTACTAAATTTGATCGATTCAATAAAATTAAAATCAATTTGATTATCAACATTTAATACTCTAATTGGTAGGGGGAAAACCGTAGTTGTTTGGGTCACTAACTATTTCAATGACATTTCGGCTCCGTTTGTTTCGATGTAAAATGTTTTACAATGTAAAATATTTTTCATTTAAAATATTTTTTTAGAAAACAAACTTCAAACTTTTATTTTTCGGTGTTTGGTTGCTTGAAAATATTTTCAGAAATTAACAAAATAGTGTAGAGAGAGAGGGAGGCGCTTAAACGGTGTAGAGATATGAGAATATTGGAATTGAACGTGTGTTATGACTGACGGTCGAGGAAACTAAACAGTGACAATTGCAGTAGAAGAGTATTGGGTTCATTTCGGAAAATAACTTACGGAAAATTTAAGAATAGTCATTTCCATCCAATTAATGGTAAATGGTTTACATGTAAAATATTTTTCTAATTTTTTACACAACTAAACACTGAAAAATAGATAAAATATTTTACCGAAAAATATTTTATACCCAAACAAACAAAGCCTTCAATCATTTATTGGTGAAAACTAACTGAGTTTGTGTCAATTTGATTGAAGCAAGAAGTCTAGAGAGTACTTTATTAGTAAAAATAAGATAAGAGATGGCAGTACAATTATAAGAAACTCAAGTGAGGTCACAACAATGGTTTTTTTTTTTTGCAACATTGTAGAACTTTTATTAATATAACTAGATCAAAACATAAAATAAAAAAATAAAAAAAGAAGAAGAAGATTATCTCGCCGTAAAAAGCTCAATAACACTGTTCTAACCGCCCCCACGCAACAAAGTCCAACGTTTTTATCATCATTAAATAAAGTTAGGAAGCAAAACCAACATTGGGATTATAGAGTATAATGGACAAGAACATCATTATTAAAATAGCACTCCCATTCTTAATCGTTCCACCGAAACTCATCCTTATCCCTTAACCCGTTGCCTTTCCAATAATGCACACACACAACATTAATTAGTACTAATACAGTAATTAAAAATAAAAATGACAACCAAGTTTTGATAGGAGTAGGACAATTCCCATCTAGCTCTGCCGGATCTAACCACTCTCGCTCCGATTTGGCTTCGCAGAGGAATAGGTAACCCGATCGTCTTCTTCGATGTTAGGAATCCAGTCGTTGGTCGCAGGGTTTGTTCTGAAGTAAACCATCTCTCTAGTCACTCCACCATTTTTATAGCCATTGAGTAATTGAAGATCACACCCATCTCCACCTCCTCCGCTGCTACTCACCCTTATAAACCCAGTTCCTATCTGTTCAATAAGCAAAATCTTGAAAAAAAATCAACACAGAGACACATACGCGCGTGTGCAGTATATTCTGAGTATACATAAAGATACAGTACGTACTACAAGAAAAAGCAGAGTAGATAGATAGATACCGTGTGATGTTCTTTGTCAACGGAATCCAGTTGTTTGTAGTACTGGGTCTCTACAAACTCGTCTTGGCCAGCATTTGCACCTGAAAATATAACCTGAAAAAACGAAACATACTCAGGTATAGTAGTATATTATAGCATCATGAAACAACTCCAGTTTGTCAAAATAACAGAGAGACTCTGTAAGATTAATCGATGTGCGCGTAAGCCGGCCCAAACGCCTGAGTTATCAAAAAACAGAGAGAGAGAGAGAGGAACTTGAGATTGGAGGGATCGGAGCTTTTCGAACTCTGGAAGTGGGACGTCTAGGTCGGAAGGAGGGGCGGGTGGTGTGGTTGAATCGGACTCGCTGCGGTTGGGTTTGGTGGGTCGCTTTGGGGCGATGGCATCGAACTGGGCTTTGACCTGATTAGCTATTCTGGCTTGTTCGTTTTCGTCCAGAACGTCGTCGCTCCGGCTAGGTTTGGTCGCCGCCCACCGTCCCGCCATGGTGATGGTGATTTTTAGTATAACGCACAACTTCGGTTTTTTTCTTCTGGATCTAGGTGAGATGAATGAGCTGAGACTAGACGATTGGTTGATGCTTAACAAGTTGGGAAGACTATTTATAGCGGGAGAAAATCTTGTTTACATGCTGTAAACACACTTGTTTACGGTACTCAATTATGACCGTCTAAATTGATATAGGTGAAAGTAGACGGGAACCCCGAGGCCACAGCTATAACTTTTTTTTCACAAAGACCCTCTTATATTTAAAATGAGATGCACACAGATTCTTTCATCTATATGAAATAAAAAAATTAGTTAATCCTGTTAACGGAACTTTGGAAAATGACGATTTTACTTCTTAAAAATCGCACATACAGATTTCCTCATTTATAAAAATTGTGAACTCCGACTCCTTCATATTAATGATTTTTTTGACAAAAAGATACTACTAATTAGTTAACCGTTATAATTAAGGAAATCTGTATAGTTGATGGGTATCAATGTACTTTCACCTGGGTAATAGCAATAGTTTCCCGAACTTTCCGAGTTAGTACTATTGAAAAACAATGGGCTGGGGAAAACCACTTGCGGAATGTGTTTTCTTTTGAAAGACTTGCGGAATGTTTAATCATTAATGTTTGCAATGTCTTCGAGAAATGAACTTCTTGTTTTTCTTATAAAAAATTATTTCTTGAAGATAAAGGGCAAATCAAAAGTTTAAATTTTCCGTGTTGGTTCTTACAAGGAGGTTAAAATTGTATTGGGTTTATGATGAAATTAGAATTTGAAGCTGAGAACTGAAAATTAAACGTATATTTTTTTCGATTTCTCTCGTCAAAACAAACAATGTGTAAAAATTTAACTTGAATTACGCATAAATATTATTAAAAAAAGACTATGACAAAAAGACATCAAATTTTAGCCCAAAGGTTGGTAATAAAATATGAAGAGAAAGTAGATATACTAGAATCTACATTTTCGAACTTTACGAGTTGGAGCATCTCAAGTGCATTCCCAATGCATTTGCTCCTAAATTGAATCCTAAGGTGGACCCGTAAGCTTAAATGAAGTCCAATTTTGTGTGCTAACAATTTGTGAATTTACAGTAATGTTACACACACAGCAAAATTGTACAGATTTGTTGTGGGATTCACTTCGGGTCCCACACAATCGATCCAAGTCCTTCATTAAATGTAAAACATTTTTTCAAGAGTCCCCGTGAAAAATTAGCTCAATCCGATACCTAAAAGTATTCGACCTAATCATCTAATTTTTCATTCGGGTTCGGACCTAAATGAAAAGATAGATGACTAGATCGATTACTTCTAGGTATCGAATTGAGTTGATTTTTTTTGGAAGCCCTTGAAAAAATATTTTGAATTTAATGAACGGCTCGGATTGTGTTTTGTGGGACCCGTGGTGGGTCCCACATCAAAATCTATGCACAATTAGTCTCTGACAGTAGCAGCTCTCGTAAAATATTTTATTTTCTGGCGTAAAAAAATTTTCATGTAAAATAATTTTGCAAAAAATAAAAGTTTCGTTTTTATTTTCTGATATTTGGTTGATAATTGTTCCACACGGAAAGTTTTCCGAAATAAACCTTATAAGTCAGAGTTCTGGTTCAGATTAATAAAAAAATAATTGTAAATTAGCTCTACTCTCTCTCTCTCTCTCAACATAAACATACATACATGTGTATATATTACAATACAAATTTTTGTCGTCTTTGATAAGAAAGCACAACGTTAAGTCAGAGGTAAATGAGATTGGAGCTGGCTGGGTTGCTCACTAAAATAACATACTGTAATTATTAATCGAGTAGCGAAGCAAAAGTTCGAAAATAACTTACAACCTTTTCAAGTTATTTATATTTCAACCATATGAAAGTAAAATGTTTTACATGACATTTTTCTATCTTTTGCACAATCACACACGAAAAAATAAGTAAAATATTTTTCAGAAAAATATCTTACGACCAAACAAACGAAGACTATAAATATAATGGTACTCCAATAGAGTCCCTGAATTTGATTCCCAAAGTACTCCAATATCCTAGAATTTATTTACGCACAAAAATGCAAGTGGTTCCTCCACTGCCCTTCTTTCTATTCTCTCCATTCCCAAACTTTCTCCCTAAACTTTGTATACCAATTAAGAGTCAACCTAGGGAGCCATTTTAGGGAGTCTATTAAAGCACTAAAGTAACCAAAAAAATTAAATATTCACTTGCTATCTTTTGCCCATCAGTTCACGGCACCTAGCCATCTAGGTGCCATTTAAGAGCATCTCCAATAGCCCAGACAAAATGTCTAGAAAAAGTGGCATTTATTTACTTTAGCTAGCTATTCAACATATGGGTACCCAATAGCCTAGGCTTCCAAAATGCCAGATGTACCAGTTTCTACCCCATCACCCTTTCTCTCTCTCCTCTCTCCTCTTTGCACAGACTTCACTTCGTACAAACCCACCTCTTTGCACAGACTTCACTTCGAACAAACCCAGAAACCTCAAATACAAAGAGAGAAGTTAAAATCCAGCCAAATTGAAACCCACAAATTCATATCTGCAAACTCAGAATTGAAATTCATATCTGCCAAATTGAAACCCACAAATTCGTGTGTGTGTATGTATGTATGTGTATATATATATATATATATATCACTAAAAATTCAATTAACCCACCGGAAAATCCGTCGGGAAGTTGAAGCAAACTAGCTGGAGAAGGACGAACAATACTCGTCAGAGTCGGCCTCGATCTGTACTCGTCGGAGTCAGCCTCGATCTATACTCGTCGGAGTCGGCGCCGATCTGTTTTGGGGAGAAATCCGTTCACACCGGAGAGAGAGAGGCCTAGCGAGGCTTTCGTACGTCGCTGGGCGTGGCGAGGAGTTGGAGCGAGGGGTAAAAGAGACGAGTTGCAGGCGAGGCTGCTGGAAACCCGAAAACACGACTTTCGCTCGGTACTTTGACCTCCCCGGAGCTTCCCCGAGGCTATTGGAGATGCTCTAAGGAGCCTGCTTTTGTTCGTTAAGGTTTTGTGCGGCAACTTGTTCATTAAGGTTTTGTTTCGAATGTCTTCTAAAAATGACAAATCAAAATTAAACTTTTGGGGCCTGTTGATAAAGAAAGGTTAAAAATGAAACGCCGGCCGCTTCTTTTCCATTCCACCCCATCTATATATGCGACTGTCCTCTGTCTCCTCTCAAAAAAATTTGATACAAATTTTGTAACAATTCCGATTTTTAGTAAGTTAAAATTTCGTTAAATAATTGAATTTCATTAATTAATTTATAAAATTACATTTCTTGGCTAGAAATCCTACCTTTCATAGGATAATTTGATTCCAACCAATTGGTTAGCCAAACCAATTGGATTCTAAGACTAGTTAAACCTCCCTAACCATTTTTGAATCTTCCAAACTTTTTTTAAACTCTAATTTTTCCTAGAAAGTCTACCTCACTCATTAAAAGGCTATTTCACACATTTTGGAAACTTTTAATCATATTTTTCATTGAATAGTCTCTTCAATGTAAGCCATCATCACTTCCTTTCTCCTTTCTACAAGTAACTTTGGCATGCATGAACATATATCAGCCTAAAATTTCCTAAAAATGCTACTTTGAAGCCTTATTCATTCTTTTTACATTGACAAGTCATTTTCAAAAGCCAAAGCCAACCCTTTAATAATTTCACTTTCCATTGACTTGTCATTTTTTCCACTCATGACAATCAAGCCGATCATTATGTTTTCTTAATCAAACCACTTATCTAGAAAGTGCATTGTTCTTTCTCTCCATTGAAATGTCACTTTTAAGGAGATATTTCTTCCAAATCATCCTTAAACCACATGAACCATTCCTAACCCTAGATGAACATTTTCAACCATTCTTGAACCACATGAACCATTCCAAGCCTTAATTGAATCTTTTCAACCTAAAGAAATAATCATTTTGCTTCCATAAGTAGTATTCCTAGACTTATCATGCATGCAAGCCTAGAAATATTAGACTTGAACCTAATTACTCTTCAAGAATAAATTTCCTAAATTTTTCTAGATATACATACATACTAGCCTACTTTAATCATACATACATACATATATATATATATATATATACACACACACACACATATAGACTTTCTAGGAAAGTCTTAACTATATTTTTTTTACATTGTGTTGTCACTTTCAAGGGAAAGACTATCATTTCTAAAATTTAGCCTTTAATCATCCTAGATTTTACTTACAATCTAGACCTAAGATTGACTAAATATGGAAAGGACTATTTTTTTTAGCCTAACTATCATTTTCTTTTTACTTGTAAGACTTACTAACTAGGATATAATTGCTTAGGATTTTCCTTTAAAGCCATAAAAATCCTTCATGATCACATAGTCTTGCACCTAGGATAGAATGACAAGAGAGGGGAAGGCTTTAGCATGCTTAAAGTTGGATTGGACATGACCATGGAGCAAATAAACCATAGAAAGGAGAGAG
The DNA here is from genome assembly GCA_025642025.1 of Rhododendron ferrugineum. NCBI lineage: Eukaryota > Viridiplantae > Streptophyta > Magnoliopsida > Ericales > Ericaceae > Rhododendron > Rhododendron ferrugineum. The sequence continues at coordinate 8,985,621 of JAOTQK010000023.1, forward strand.
GTCCTCACTTTCCTATAAATAAGACCCTTTGTCAAGCCATTCAACTCACACCTTCAATCTCTCAAACTTTTCTCTCTAGAAACCTTGTGTTTGTTCATTATTCTTACTTTGTTCTTGGTGTTCTTGAGTTTCTTCTTGAGTTCTTCAAGAAATTCAACCCAAGGCCGCCACCAAATCACCACCCGACCACTCTCTCGATCCAAAAAGTTTAGTAGTTTAGTCAAGATTTAGTTTCAAGAGAAAAAAAAATCCTTTCCTTTTCTCTTTTGAAGCTACCGTAAGAAGTCACTTCGTTCGATAGCCACATTCACCTTCCGTAATCCAACATATTTTCTTTTCCGTAGCCATACCATCCGCCAGGAAGAATGGTAGATTTCCCGTACTCACTATCTCTAAATATAAAAAATTTGTATGTTACTTTTTATGTTTGAAAAAAAAAATACATGTTAAGTTAAAGTACTAAAAATAGATAGTAGACTTGTTATGCTAAATTTTTGAAATATGATCATATTGAATATCTCGACTTTTATTCTGGAAAAATATATGTTGTTTTGAACTCCCCAAAAAGGAAGAAATAACGGATTTTTGAAATATAAGAAATAATAGTTTGATTTGTAGTGTGTTCCCTTGAACCTTATTTGAGATGGTTATGAGCATGTATACATATTTTTAGTTCTTAAATTACTTGTCTTAATGTTGAGTTATGTGCATATCTTGATGAATTTATAAACTAGTCGATAGATTAAGCATGAAAAATACCACAGAGTTGGATGATCTTGTTATTTTAATTATTCTAGTTTAGTTTCAAGATTTCGATCAATGATGCATGTTTACGAGACACCGTATTTAGTGTTCTTATGTGGAAAGTTCGACTGCGGAGTTCTTACATGAAACGAAACACGAAAATCTAGAGAGTCTAGAAACATGACATGTAAGGGGTTAAAAATGAAAGATGTGTTTTTCTTTTTTAAAAAAAGGGAAAAAGAAAAAAATATTTTTTTACTACCGCAATGTGGCCGGACTTGGTAGCTCATTGTGTGTGTGTTGCCAATGAGGCCGGACTTGGTAGTCTCATTGGAGGTGTGACTTGGTTATCCGCGGAGATGAGCCAATGTGATTGTTTTTCAAAAATAAAAATAAAAATTTTTGCGCCCGCAATGTGGCTGGATTTGGTAGCCCATTGTTTGTGTGTGTTACCAATGAAGGCCGGACTTGGTAGTCTCATTGGAAGTGTGTTTTTAATTTTTTTTTTTTTTTTGCAACCGCAATGTGGCCGGACTTGGTAGCCCATTGTGTGTGTTGTCAATGGGGCTGGACTTGGTAGTCTCATTGGAGGTATGACTTAGTTATCCGCGGATAGGAGCCAATGTGATTATGCGCCAATGGGAGCCCGGAACAGCGGAACCATTGTGAGGATACTCAGGAGCCCAGGACAGTGGAACCGAGGTTGAGTGTGTAAAAACGATTTTCAAAATGTTGATTTTGAAAAAAAAAAAAAGTAAAAATGGTGACACGGTCTACGAAACGTTGCGTAGGAGAAACTCAAATTAGATGGACACTAACGCTAGTTGAATAGTGAATGTGCATGTGTTATTGTTAATCTCTGAAATGAAAGTTGTTGAATGCATAAATGTTATTAATATGTTATCACAAAATATTTACCTGCTATAGTATTTTGCCACTATGTCCTGTTAATAGAAATTATGGGTTAGCGGGTATGAAATTTTTTACTGAGCTTTTGTAGCTCACGGTGTTATTATTGTAATCCTGACACATTATATTGGGGGCGACGTTAGTATAATGTGTTAGACCTTGTAGATGAACATAGTGGGTTCTACACCTTGAAAGCTTTTGGAGCCGAAGAGCTGGATAGGATGGAGGAGTAGGTGGAGCAGTAGATAGGAACCCTAGTTTCCCTCCATTTGTTGAATAATTGAACTCTCGCGAGAATTATACTATAATAATGAGCCAGATTCTATTTATGTTTTCAATAAAAATAGGTGTATTTAAAGTTGTTAAAATTCGGGGCGTTACAAATTTTGGCACAAAATCACTTTGGAGTCTAATACAAATGTTCAGAGCTGTTCAATTTGTTTAAAATATATTGTTAAGAGTTATCGTAAAACTCAACTTTTTCAGATATCGATAAGTGTTTGATGGTATATGTCCTTAAATTTGACAAGATATAAAAACTAAATAAATCGATTAAGCACTCACCGATATCCGAATAAGTTGAGTTTTACGGGAATCCCTAACAATATGTTTTAAACAAATTGAACGAACGATCTCGGTAATTTGCGTGAAACTCCAAAATGGGTACAATGCAAAACTTGTGTCAAAAATTGTGTCGACTTTCGTATGTGGGGAACCAGCCCATGTATTACATGTATATGATGCTAACACATAGTTTGACACATAAAACGACACTCAACTTGTGTGAAAATCCATTTTGAAGTCTCACACAAATGATTAGAGCGCACAATTTGTTTAAAATATATTTGTAAGAGTTCTCGTAAAAAAGTAAACTCATTCAAATATCGATAAAGACTCGATTGGTATTTGTCTCTAAAATTTCCATAATAAAAATTAAATGAATCGATCAAGTCCTTATCAATATTTGAATGAGTTTACTTTTTTTTTTTTAGGAAAACTATTGACATTATGTTTGAAAGAGATTGAATGGCTGCGATTATTTGCTGGGGGCTTCGAGTGGAGCCCGGCGCGAATATATATTCGAAAATGCGATATGCTTATTTTAAAACATTAGAGATAAATTTTGGAGTGCATCTATCTATCAAAAAGTGGAGTTATTTTCATATGTATATATAATATATACATATATATACACAACCATCGATTCCTCCGGAAATCCTTGAATCAGTTTTATACGCTACTCCTATTATTCAACATTCACCCACGCCCGTACCCCAACCCCATCGTCTTCTCCGTCCGCCATCGCCGCCGATCATCACCACTTCGTCTGTCGTCGTCGATCTTCCTCTGCTGAGTTTTCCGGCCGTAAGTCTCTCTCCTCTCTCCCTCTCTCTCCTCTCTCCCTCTCTCTCTCTCTCTACGTTAGCAATAACTGTTGTATAAATGGGATTCGTTTCTTTTTGTAGATAATCAGTTGGTTGTTTTGAACTAAGAAGAAGTAGGGTTTGCTCTAGTCCTTAATCTGATTGTGCTTCCCTAACAGTATTTGTTGAGATTTTGGTTCATCTTAGATTTTTTCTCTCTGTTGTTCAGTTTGAGATGAAACTGTTGTATAAATGGGATTTAGTTCTCTAGATGTATTGTTAGTTGGTTGTTTTGAATTGGCTGGCTTGTGAATTTGGACAATCAATAACGTAGTTGCCAATAAAAAAAAAAAATCAATAACGTAGTTCAAATGGGTCTATTTTGGTTTGGTCTATCAATTTTTTGTTGCTTGATTGGTCTTGACTGGACCGCTTAAGGGAGAGATTCGGCTACCCATTCGGTTCGGAGAATACTCGAACCCTGTTTGGTTCAGGTATGGGAGAAGTCCCCTCCCCTGTCCGGTTATCGGGGCGGATTCGGGTAGGGTAGTCATATCGGGTATGGAAATGCCCATATCCGCCCAATTCGCCCCGTTGCCATTTCTATACATATAAAACCATCGATTCCTCCGCAACTCTTGCAACTGTGTTTCGAACAAACCCTTTTTAATTTTTTCACAAAAAAATTCCACCTGATCAACTATTGCATGGAAATTGTTTCCCCTCCAATCTGGAAAAGCAGCTTTGAAAATTGATTCAACAATGAGGACGATTTCATCATCAGTGTTCACCATGTTGTCTCCACCCATTATGCCTCATCTTCAAAGGCGTTCGTTGTTTGGTTTCAAAGGGAGACAACCCATCAGTGCCACAATCGATGCCCTTTCCAACAATGGCGCCATTTCTCGCGGCGCGGCTTCATGTAATGCAGTTGAAGATGCTCACAGGCGAAGAAGCAGTCTTGAATCGCTGTTTTGTTATGATAAGGCTATACCGGAGGAGATAATTGAGACGCCAGTAGGTTTATCTTTAGCAAAGAAAGTAATTGGAGATAACCCCAGCTGCCCTGATTGCCAAGCCAAAGGGGCTGTCCTTTGCCGCACTTGTTCTGGTTCTGGCTTATATGTTGACTCTATATTGGAAAGCCAGGGCATCATTGTCAAAGTCCGATGCTTAGGTTGTGGTGGAACTGGTAATATTTTGTGTTTAGAATGCGGTGGCCGTGGTCATGTTGATCTTAAATGATTTCCAAGGTCGTGGAGTTAGTGGGACGATTATTTCCGCAGTGGCCTAGGTCATCTCAGCCCTTATTGGACTTAACTGAGTTTTGAGAAAGCATTAAGGAGTTCCCAGCAATTGTAGCCCCCTTGTTGTTTGATTTCTGCTTTCTTGCTCAATCAGTCCACATTTGCAGTATTTCCCTTATTTAACTTGTAATTTTTCTTGTTCTTGTTTGCTTTGTATTTAGTATTTGGGTCTGTACTCAGTTATTTCCTGTATTGACTCTTTTATATATCTATGAAGCTCTTTTTTTGATGCAAAAAAGAAAAAGAGCATCCACACCGGTCTTCCTTAATTTTGAACTAAATTTGGGAGAAAAAGTTACTTTTCTACATAAGTTCTACATAAGCAAGTCGCTTTTTCAAATGTCTTCTACATCTCTATAATAAAACAACACATTTTTATTTTCCTAAAGTGTGTATGTGTCACTTTCTTATTGGTTGAGATGGTCTCTATAAATCTTGGCCGTTTATTTGCTCCTTCTCATCTAAAGAGCAGACCCAAGTCATCCAATACATTTCAACCGTGGAGATTCATGCGTACAAATCTGTTTATCCTGAAACAGGATCATGCTTTCAAATTTCAAATCAAAACCCACGGCCACGAGTAATAAAACAATTTATTTGCTCTCTCTCTATCCCTCTCTCAAACCCCCCTTCTCCCTTGGTCTCCCGTGGAACCCACAGCACCACGGTACCATCTTCAGGTTTTCCGGACTAAATCCTTACATTTAGTTCTGTCTGGATGAGGGAAGGCAACTCTGTTCCATCAATTGTCCAGGTACATATACCGTTAATATTGAATGTTGTTCGAATTTTCTTTTATGGGTTTCCTTCTCTGACTTATATTTCTAAATTCTAATTGTGGTATTCTCTCTTTTTCCAGTTAGATTTTGGTGGTTGTACGGAATTCTGATCATGAATCCAGTTTGATGGTATGGTCCTGTTTCCTATGTCTTCTCTTCTGAATTATCCGGATGACAACAAATTAGAAACTGCTTACAACACCATTTTTTATTGTAATACATTTATCTTCTCAACATGCTAAATCATCTATTCTCTTATAAGTTTTCCGGCAGATTTCCATGGAGTGTTGCTGGTTTTAGGCCAAGAACCTGGACATTAATTGCTTTGTTTCTAATTTTTGAACTTCGTTACTCAAAAAAGAAAGTAAACAATAGGACTGAAAAATCAGAAAATCATGTAACCAAGTAGGTTATACGTTCTACATTAACTCACACAGTCATATTCATGAACCAACAAGGTGATTTTTGTCAAAATTGGATAATCAAGCACTTGATTCACGTGGATGGACACTTAAAAGTTGATGAATAGTTTCTTAGTCTTATAAGTCAATACATGGAATGACAGATAGATGGAGTTATATATCTTCATTTTTTACCAAGTGTTCTTTATATGCCCCTCTTTTTTTCTTGGCAAGGAGGGTTAGTGTATTGCTTGGTAGCAACCTTTCCATTTAACAATAGAGGCATTATCATTCTAAGTTTCTCTTTTTGCTTTATGCGGAATGATTTTTATTTTGGATTACAAGTCCATTTTCTTGGTAGCGATCTTTGCAGAGTAGCATAATTGCACGAGTTAGTAAAAACAGAAGCTAGCTACTAGCCTAACAAATCGTGGCAACATATAGTTTAGTCCATTGGTTGTTTTCTTCCTTTAAGATGGATAACATTGAGGGTTTCGTATATCTATTCGTTATTACCGATTATGTGGATCATGCTAGGTTCATGTTCTGTTGGAAATGCTTGAAAGGTGATCGAATATTTTTTGGGTCAGAAATTGGAGAGAGGGAGCATTTACCTATGTTAAGTCTGGAAATCCTCATAGCACAGCTAGTTTCTTTAAAGCAGGTTGTTATTTGTGGGTAACACATTCACTTCCACCATGTTGCACTTCAAATTGCCCTCTCATGGAAGTCACCATGTTTTTTCCTTCAATCTTTCTTCTCTGCACCTCTTGAATTTTTTTGAGACTGTTTCTTTCTTATTTTTTTCCCTCTAAACTCATTTTCATTAGTGTCAAGAAATTGGGAGAGAGTGAGGGACGGGGGGATTTTTCTGTTGTTGGATAGCCAAGGTCCCTAATTTTCCTTGGCTATGGTTAGCCATCCTATTTGGTTGTTTCTTATGTCTTGAAAACATGTTTCTTTTAAGAGATTGGTCAATACAATTTCAATTAGCTTGCTCTATGAGTTGAATGTGTTAGAAAACCCTTCGGTTTTTTCACTTTTCAACTTCTTACTCATGTGTCCCTTTTGTCCTCAGGTCTTGGAGGGGATCTATCCGGAGGTTTAGATGAGTCTTTGATTCAAGGACTGAAGGTAATATAGTGTGGCCGGCATACTCCTGTTAAGAATTTTAGATCAGTCTTTGATATTGTTAATAGTACAACATTACAAAAATAATTTTCTTTTTTTCCCCCTTCTTTTGTATAATTAGCTTCCTACAACCCATCCTCAGCGACTGCCTGCCCTCCGACCAGTTAGTTGAGACCGAGCAACACCCTAATCACTTTTCTTTGGCTTTATGCTGATATTTACTCTTCATAATTTCACCTCCCAAACTGACACAATTACATGAATGTCGAAATTTGTAAACTCTGGGCACAATCACACAACTGAGTGTACATTTAGGACACGGGGAAACATACATGAAGTTGTGAGGCAAGAAATGTTAACTAACCCAGTTTTGAGGATTGAGTGTAAATTTCCACTAGTATTGCTTTTGATTTCAGCTGGAAACAACATCTCCCATACAAAACTACATGTAATTTCCCTACAATTTACTAGCCTAACCTGTAATCACCAATATTATTACAAAATTACATGAATACTTTGCCTCCCAATAAGTACATATCCACAAACAGAAAAATACTCGAAACGGATATTGAACTTACTTGTGGCCAGTTCCTTTGTCGCTTGGTCCCGAAACTAATACATACACTTGATTTTTCACCATAACCCGCCGCCTGTCTGTGCTGCTCAATGACTCAAGAGATGAAGATGTTCCAACAGATTCAAACCCATGAATGGTTTCATCAGATGTATCGATCTGATTCTCGGCCGTTGAAGTTGAAGGCAGTAGTACTCTAGAGTTGATGAGAATTGGCTGAGTAAACGCAATGATCGCCACTATCAAACCCATGACCATCAACGTCGAAGTAGTGTCTCTCTTCTTCCCCATTTCTGATTATGATACACCTACACACTTGAAAACTAGTGTTTTCTGAATTTGGTCCTTACAATATGTGTATATATAATATAACAAGTGGAGCTGGAAAAGAAAGGTGGTTGCAGGGCTGCATGAGCATCTCCATGGCCTAAGCTACCGACCTTATTTTTAGGATTTGCTTTGGACGGTGAAAAAGTGCTCTTCAAAAGTGGAGCGTAGCTTATTTGTTCCGGCCATTTGACTGAATCTTCATTTTCTATCTTAGGAGGTGGGATAAAATATGTTTATTGTTTTACTTTCAAACTTAAGATTCCTGAAGCTCTTCACCTCTCTTTAATTAGCCATTCACATTGCACTTTCATTGCTATAAATTAACCTGCACTTTTTGGTATTCCTTTTAGCTTTAACTTTTAGTTAAATTTGTATATCCATAAGACTCCTGTTTTTTAACTAATAAGGTCACTGAGTTTGAGTTCCACGGGGAGCAGGTTTAAATTCAGGTCTATGGATAGCCTCTGAACCCTCCGTTGACTAACATACTAACACCCCCAACCCCCGCTGATGTATACCGTATGTCAAAAAAAACTAATAAGGTCACAAAGAGGGGAGGGTATTTCCATGGGATGCTTAATTATTATTATTATTATTTGGTTCTGTTTTTGGAATGGATTAGCTGGGCAGTTTAAACTTCCATCTTCACAGGAGTAAATTTTTTATTTTTTTTTGGTCGAGATTCTTTTTCTTTCTTCTTCGATCATCATTGTCGAGAGATTGATTCCTCTCAAACTCGTGTGCCACAAGGCAGATAACACTTACCATTTGTATTGCTAAGTTGTAGCTCCACTGCTCTCTAGTAGGCATATTAAATTTTAGTCCTCATATCAAATTTCAGTCCGAACAAAATGTTTCATTATTTATTTATTTATTATTATTCAAATGGACAAGCTAGACAAGGTTGATCACCCTTTGTAAAAGGCTTTTCCTTGGACACCAATCTTTCTATATTCTTCCAGCATTTGAGGTTCTATTCTTTTTAGAATCATAACAATCAATGTAAAGGAGAGTAAAATGTTTCTTTTTCGCCTTTAGTTTTTTCTCTTCCTCCACCCTTTCGACTGCCAAAGAATGGAGCCAAACGAAAATGGATCTCCACATGTAATGGTTACAACGAACCATTGTGTATGGGAAAAGAACGAGTGGAATATAAGATATATGCCTTCCCTGAAGAGAGAAAAATGAAAAGCAACCCACAAAAACATTTTAATTATTCCCCCACTAATAGGAGTCCAGGACCAAGATTATTACTGCAAGATCCAAAGGTTAATTTGTCTGACAATCACTCAAAGGAAGAATCGCTAATGGTCTTTCTTTCCACAGAAATGCTACGGGTACAGCAATTTGTGCACAGATTTTTTTGTGGGGCCCACTAAGGGTCCCACACAAATGATCCGATCTGTTCATTATGTTTAAAACAT
>JAOTQK010000023.1:9003020-9024074 GCA_025642025.1 Rhododendron ferrugineum
CTCAGCCCTTGAAATGGAGGGCTGAGATGGGAGGTTTTTTTAGAGGTTTTTTAACCGGTTCCCGGAACCGCCCCGATGTTTAATAGGGCTCAATATCGCCAAATAAGACTATGATTAATTTTATTTTGCACTACATGAAAGACCACATGAAGAGCCTTCGAACGTGAATATCTTGATTCTTTAGTTGAAATTGAGAAGACATTATTTTAAAACTAACGCCTTAAAATGTGGTGTTTGGGTGTTGTCCCCACCTGCAAATGTGGTGCTCCTGCCCCTGTTCTGTTAATCTGTGTTTGTTTGGTCAAAAGACGATGTTGGATGTTGACCCCACCTGTTGACAAACGAGAATTTGGGCCGTAAGGATATGTTTTCGTTGGGTTCCATTCTCATTCAGGGTGTTTTTTGTTTGTTCTTTTTTTTTTTTTTGGTATTTAACATTTAACATTTGGTTGGATTTCTCTCTCCTATCCCTTCTTGATGTAACTTTTGTTAAGTTTTCTGGAATAAAATGTTACTTTTTGCCAAAAAAAAAAAAACTAACGCCTTAAACAGTAAACGTATAAAGCCAAGGATAGGCAAAAAGAATGGATTTTTGTATTTTGTGAAAAAAAGGGAAGACAATAAAACATCGTAAACATTTTTTTTTAACAACATGGTGATAAAAAATTCAAAAAAAAAAAAAAAAGATTCCTCTGGCAGGCCCATTAGCTTGTGATTACAGTGGCCAGTCCATGTGGGCTAATAAATAGGGCTGTTTTAGGAGGCCAGTCCATTCCCAAGGCCCTCAAAATTTTGAACTCTTTTGCGAACAGGGCAAAAAGTAAAATCCCGCTCTCCTCTCGTTTCAAAAACCCCATCCTCTCTCTCTCTCTCTCTCTCTCGCAACCCATACCTTCTCTCTCTCTAGAACGGCGAGACGTTGAGAGAGCAAGGGAGATGGCGACGAACACCGGGACGATGGAATCGGCGTACTTCGTGGGCAGATCGGAGATCTTGTCGTGGATCAACTCGACTCTGCAACTCAACCTCTCCAAAGTCGAAGAGGTTTATTGTTTCCTTTTTCCCCAGTTCCAAGATTTCAATCTGTGGTTAAATATCAATTTTCCAACTCTGTGCCGTGCTTTACTTCTTGTATAAGATTACTAAGGGGTTTGGATGTGTTGATTTTCTTGATAGGCGTGTTCGGGTGCGGTTCAGTGCCAGCTGATGGACGCGGTTCACCCCGGGATGGTGCCGATGCACAAGGTCAACTTTGACGCCAAGAACGAGTACGACATGATTCAGAACTACAAAGTCCTTCAAGACGTCTTTAACAAACTTAAGATCACCAAGGTTGGAACTTTATTCACCCCCAATTTGTCTTTAATTTTACTACTACTACTACTACTTGACGTTTTAGCTTCTGGGGTACGACTAATCTTTCTTGTTTCTAATGCTTTAAAAAGAACCCCAATTTTGCTTGAGAGTGATCATACTTACTGAAATTCCCTTTTCAAAACGGGTTGAATTTGCTTGGGCGATTCACGACAACTTGGAGCTCAATGCTTGATGAAAATTACCCAATTAATTTGCAACAGTTAGCCCATATCACTGACTATGACCACATACAAAGATTAAGCACACAAGGGCGGCTCCACTGGCCTTTGAGGGGGTTCAAAAAATGCGCTAATTTTTTTTTTTTATATTTCTGCAGAATGCAGATAATTTGATTTTTCTTAAATATTGTCTGCACTAGATCATCTGTAGAAGTCCATTGTAAATGAAACTTCACTTAGATCTGTAAGAAAGTTGATCATATAGCTCAATAAAAACAAAGTAAATTAGGATCAATAATTTTTCAAGAAAAATAAATGATAAATTTAATATTAGTGTTTTGTGTCATAATTTTCTTTATACTCCTACATTTTTGTCACCGCTGAGTTAAAATCCTGTAGCTGCCCCTGTAAGCACATCTACAACTATAAACACTAGAGTCTAGACCCATAACTAACTGCTTGCTCAAGTAAAGAGGCACACGAGGAACACCTCAATGGAGTGAAAAAATGTGGGACGTTACAATACAAACGAGATTCTTGAGGGGAACTACAGGACTAGGACCCAACAATACTAGGGTATTGCCAACTTACAAAAGGAGAACTTTAGTGGACTAGTACCCAACAATAATTGTTTCATCTGAACTATTTGGAGATTTGTTGGTTGTTATTGAATGTTTTTGGGTGTGCAGCACATTGAGGTGAACAAGTTAGTGAAAGGAAGGCCCCTGGATAATCTGGAATTTATGCAATGGATGAAGTGGTACTTCGATTCGGTGAATGGAGGTGTCCTACACAGGTACGCTTCTAACCCCTTTGTTTCATCCATGAATCCAGTTGTATTGACGATTGGTATTTCTGAGTAGTCTCTATTTCTTGTTTTTTACTTTTGCTGATTCTGTCGCCAAGTGGACTGTTACTAGTCTGTATCGGAGTGGTTACGTAAATTGTAGAGGGCGCTTATTGTAGACAAGTCTTTATAGCAGTTGGGATTCTTGTGTTTTGTTTTATGGTTCATTGTGAAGACCCCTTTAGGTGCATTGATACAAAATGCACTCTTGGTTTGGGTTATCTGATTTCTATTATACTAGGTAGGTCAAAATAGGAGTTATTTCCAAACCCAAGCGGTTACTTAAAGACACCTCTGTAGGCTAGAAATAGAGTTATCGAGTTTCAAGTCGTGTTTTGAAAATATGGCTTCCTGAGTTTGGTGAATAAGTTTAAAACAATCCATGGTTGAGATTGGAGAAATTGAATCCCTAACTACTTGGATTTGGTGGAAACTCGCAAGATAGTGGCATTGCTTTGTTCTGATTGCTGTCTGCAGGTTCAAAATTGGCTTACTATTATCTCATTTTCTATTAATTGTTAACAGTGTATTATCCAGTTTGTTTTGTTAAACTGAATCCGTTTAATGCTGTCATTCCTGTTGCTGATATTTTGTTAAGATGGTACAGACTATCTAATATTGATCCAAATTTTGCTGTTTTACTTTTTGTTTGATTACCTTGGATTTGTGATGCTCGTGGATAGAAAGTTGTTTAGTTTTTTTTAATAGTTGGAAGTCTTACCTTTTCCAGAAAGCCATATGCATGTTGATGAGTTGTTTCTTTTCTTTCAATGTCAGTTACAATCCTTTGGAAAGGAGAGAGACTTCGAAAGGAGGAAAAGAAGGGAGCAAGAAATCAGCATCCTCACAATCTTCCACCAAGTCATCAACTGCTGCTTCCAAAACTCAGACCTCTCACAATGCTCGGAGGAATGATGCCATCGCTACAAATCAATCTGTAAAGGCCTCTAGACCTTCCTCTAGAGAAGGGCCTGCATATGACGAACAGGTAGTTTCAGTCAGTTCCAAAGAAAATTTTGTGTTAACACTTCCCAAGTCTAATGCTCTTCTCTTGATGTAGATAACGGAACTGAAGTTGTCAATTGATAGTTTAGAGAAAGAAAGGGACTTCTACTTTGCGAAGTTGAGGGACATTGAGATCGTGTGCCAGTTTCCTGAGATTGAAAATTTGCCTGTAATGTATTTCAAGTCATTTGATCTGAGGACTTAGTTGTCTGATTAGAGTTGTGTAATTAGTTTTGTTTTGTTTGTTTGCAGGTAGTTGAAGCAATGAAAAGGATTTTATATGCTACAGAGGACAGTGCATCAGCAGTGGCTGAAGCTCAAGCCCTGATATCTCAGCACGAGAATCAAGTTTCAATGTTGAGTCCCATTTCTGAGGTGGCAGAAGAAGGGTCCAAGTCAGATACTCAAAAGAGGAAAAACATTATCAATGTCGATGTTGATGTTGCAGCCAATACTACATTATCTCCGAGGCAACGGATTTCTGATGTTTCTGATGTCCATTGCAGCGGATCACCCCTTGTGACTTACTGATCATCTCCTTACTTCAAGGAGTAACGCCATGATTCCATCCGCTTTGCAAGGGAGTTGGTTTTTGTAGTTTCAAGGTTTCAAAGTTCCTCCAGCTACTATGTTGTCTGTTGACTAGGAATAATGCAAAGTTTCCCTGCTTCAGGGCGTAGTTGCTTGGCGTAAAATTCCATGGTTCTATTTGTATTAGTCTGATACACACTTGGTCCTCTATATCTGTAAGAACTGCGTTTTTTGAACTTTGGTTTGATCTATGGATGAGTCCATGTGCAGTGTATAAGCTTTCATATGGAAAGTGATTTTGCTCATGTTTTCGTTTGTTCATTTATTTTATCCTCCTATCGTGTCTCGTATCCATTGATATTTCATTTGTTTCTTGGTTTACTTTTTCGGTTCAATTCTAATGCCTTCTTTTTTTCTTTTGCAATACTAGAGGCACAAATCATTTTGTATGTAAATCTGGTTGTTGGATGATTGTGTCTATTGAACCTAATGGTCACAAGTTATGAAGTCTGATCTTATGTCTATCTGCAATGACTGGTGATGTATTGATCGCTAGACGGATAGTGAAGGAATTTATGCGAGCAGTGTGATTGCGAGAAATCACACATGTCTTGTGATTGCTTAATCTATCATGATGTTTGGTGTTTTCGAACCCATACTGACATCTGGGTTTGAAGCTGCATAGTTCAATTTTCTACAATCACTTTTCCAACTTTTGTTTATTTTTTAATTTTTAGACAACTCTGGAACATAAAAACTGGCTTTTCTTGTTTTCTGCTTTTGCATTTTCCCTAGAGAAATTACTAAACTTTTTGCACACAGACAATGCCAGGTTTTTACCCGTTACTCACCCGTCCCCCCTAGATATCAACCAATCTGATTTGATTCTTATGCACAAGAATTCATCGATTTGGAAGTGTAATACATTATCCAAAGAAGGATGCGACAGGGCCACAGAGGCTCTTCCCCAAGTGGTGCTTAGCAACATTTCTTTTTCGCAACACCAATTTGGCCCGAAAAAGTCTCAGCTATCACTAGCTCGTCGAATCACAAGCACCAGATATGTGGTTATGGTTGCCACAATAAGTGAAGAATAACCAAGTTCCCTTTATTCTCCTCCAACACTTTTGTAAGTATCTTATTCTATTCCACCTTTTAGACCATGTCCAAAGCTAACTGATTACAAATTAAGCAACCTTCAAACCAATTGATATACAATCCTTCTTCCCTTTCTCAATCTCAAGTCTGTAGATTCCTCTTTCAAAATTTCCCATGTAAGTGAACCTGGGCTGCTCTTTCTTCATACAAATCAGTTGACGTTTTGTTCCTGTTGTATTGACTATTTTCGTTGAATCAGTTGAAACCATGGGTATGACAATATCTCGGCTTCTAAAGATACTCTTTGCGAAGAAGGAAATGAGGATTCTGATGGTTGGTCTTGATGCTGCCGGAAAAACAACTATCCTTTACAAGCTGAAACTCGGAGAGATTGTCACTACCATACCCACAATCGGTACGTACTCTCCATCTGCTTCACGGGGTTTATTATCTTGAACCGGTTCAACCAAACTCTTTCATGTTTTCCTCTCACAAGTTATTTTCAACTTCTGTTTATGTTATCGAGAGCTTTCGAGTCTCCACATTTTATATTTCCACTTTATAAATTCGACGACCCTAATCATATTTTTGGGATTCATGGAGCAGGTTTTAATGTGGAAACTGTGGAATACAAAAACGTAAGCTTCACTGTTTGGGATGTAGGAGGACAAGATAAGGTACGAAGGACTAAACTCAGTCCATTCAACTACTACGATTTCAATTTGAACTCCTTAAATCTATGATTACCAGCAAAAAGTACCCAAAAGATGAAAGAATCTTGTCGTAAGCCAAAGGCAATGAGATCGAGCTAACCTTGTTGCACTTCATCTTACGCAGATTAGGCCTCTTTGGAGGCACTACTTTCAGAATACCCAAGGCCTTATCTTTGTTGTCGATAGTAACGACAGGGACAGAGTTTTAGAAGCTAGAGACGAGCTGCATCGGATGTTGAACGAGGTAATAAAAAAAAAAAAACTAGTGCACCATTCGACAACGACTGAACTCCATTCGTGATTCAACAATTTGCTTCTATTGTTGCAGGATGAACTAAGGGAAGCTATACTGCTGGTATTTGCCAATAAGCAAGACCTTCCAAATGCCATGAGTGTTTCTGAAATTACTGATAAACTCGGGCTGCACTCAATTCGTCAACGTCACTGGTACGTCTTACTTGAACTTAATTTTTCGATAATCTGTACAACAACTCCGGATTTCTTGTTCTAATTAGAGATAAAAAAAATTTGGGTACTGGCATATGATGCAGGTACATCCAGAGTACTTGTGCCACTTCTGGGCAAGGACTCTATGAGGGTCTTGACTGGCTATCCAGCAATATCTCTGGCAAGGCAAGATAAACTAGTATCCCTTCATCAACTTCCCCATTTTAAGTCCTCTATGAGCCCATTTGTTTGACGAGACTAACAGTGAAAGGATACATGATTCGATAAAGATATATTATCTCACGATCTCATCAGGTCAATAATGATTGCATTAATAATACTTCACCTCTCACAGTACTCTATGTCACACAATTGTGAGATTATGGCTGAGTTCTTGTAAACTTTTTTTTTTCTTTTTCATTTTGTGTATTTTATTCATTTTTTTCTGAATTTTTGTTAGATTCGCGTCATTTTTTGGATTAATCATCCATCTCGACGAGAGGATTCTAAAATGTAAAAAATTATGACCAAAAGCAAAAAAAAATATCACTAAAAATGAAAAAAAAGACCAACCAACCGTCTTTTTTTTTAACTGAAGTGTCGTCTTATATGATCTTTTTTCAACATCGCTCCACATTTTAATACTTTTCTGATTTCTCTCGTCGAGACGAATGATTAATCCAAAAAATTACGACGGAAAACTCAACAAAAAGTTGCGAAAAATAAAAAAAATACCGAAAAAGTTTTAGACAAAAAAGTTTACAAGAACTCAGCCTATGCATCCGATGGATAATTAATCCAGCTCATAAAAATTTTAATCACTCCCCAGATATGTGATCTCGTTGGATAAATAGTCCAATCCACACTCATATTTGGTCAAACTATCAGACCCTATATGTATTGAGTTAACCAGGAGTATTTTATATATACTTGTGTTTGACTACAGGGATAATTTAAGCTGTTGTTGAAGTGTTGGGTTCAATCCGTCAAGCCTACCAGAAGAAAGGCATGAACCTATAATCAAGTGAAGCATTATATACTGTCACTGAATATATATCTATCTACAATGTCATTTTCAATAAGTTTGGTCAAGTTAATTACTATAAGCTTAATTGCTACGTAATTACACATGTAATTCCATCAACCTCATGATGTTAAACTTGTTTTGTCTATGTTTATCGAATTGATTGATGGCTTGTCCTTGATCGATTTGGTTGTTTCCAAATGCATTCACTTTGGTTTTTGTAATATGATTGTACAGAAAATTGACTATGAAAGTGAAGAAGAGAGGAGAGGAGAGGAGAGTACTCAGCTTTTGAAGTTTTAGCAATTTCTCTCATATGATACAAACAATCTTCTCTAGCTGTTTCCAACCTACCACTCTCTTCTGTTCTCATAAACGATATCCGATCAACGTGAATTTTGGCGTGGTCGATGCTCTCGACGAGCTCTAAACCCGGGAAGGCTCCACAAATGGTCCAAAACTAGACCGGGCTGGATGGAGAGTGAGACTGGACGGGATCCTCTCCCATCCGCCATTGGCTCCAACCCCAGGACGTTAACACATGTGCTCGCACCTATGGAGGTGAGCTGAACCATTGATGTCATTCGGCCATAGATCCAGTCTGACATGAATATGGTATAGTTCAAATTTCATTTTCCTTTCTCATACTAGTTGATATGGGACCAGGCTGACTCTTTTTTTGAAACGGGTTAAATCATGTGCACATTCCCTACTGCATATTCAAAAATATGCTATTAGTCCACTCATGCTTATAAATTAAAGTGTCACTTGTTTCATATTTTATCTAAGTAAACGATCGGCGTTTAACCCCAAACATTTTATTTGAAAAATGTCACGATAACGCGGAGGGAACTTAGTCAAAGTAAACTTTTGTTGCCAAAAGAAAAACAAAAAACACCCTATCTTCTACTTTTTCAATTTCATCATACTGCGCTCGACACCCTAACCCTAACTGGCTAGCTATAGCACTGGTTGCCACTTCTTCAAGCCAACACCGCAGTAGACGCCGCTCTCTCTCCCCACCACATCCTCGAGCTTGTATCCGCCCACAGTTACGGCTAACCCGACTACGATCCAGCGCACACAACCAACTCTTGAGCTTGACTACATGATTCATATGCCTTAATCGCATACTCCATAATAGAGTCAAATCTGAATTAAACACCTTTGATTATGAAACTGCTGTTGCAAACCCCCACAACCCACAACCCTCAACTCTCAACAGTCTTGTAGGTCATGTTGTTTCCCACTTAGTCTTATATTTTTCAGGTCCCAGGATGATCCTTAATTGGCGTACATTCCCTCTTACGAAACGTATAGAAGCGCGTT
The DNA here is from genome assembly GCA_025642025.1 of Rhododendron ferrugineum. NCBI lineage: Eukaryota > Viridiplantae > Streptophyta > Magnoliopsida > Ericales > Ericaceae > Rhododendron > Rhododendron ferrugineum. The sequence goes on from JAOTQK010000023.1 coordinate 9,011,550, forward strand.
TAATTTGTTTTAAAAGCAAACTGTTCATGGGTGACTTTGTCGTATTTCAACCATTGACCGACATCCGTAGTATGTCTCCTCCGCAACGTCACGAAGCGCATTATCAACCGCACTTAATTCAATCTTCAAGAAGCAATGCGAAATATCAAGCTGACAGATTTATTGATTGCGATAAGTTTTTCGGATTTGTCAATCGGTCAAAGAGGATATCACAAACGTCTGGAAATTTCAAGTTGGATTAGCACTATCATCCCATCGGGTCAAGCATTTACCATGAAAATTCTGTTTATAATAAACGTCTCATTACCAGTTTAGCACCATCATCATGACATTGGAGACTTTGGAGATACGTTCGAGAACATTGTTAGAGTGTGAGATTGACCTAAATTAACTATTTATTTTATAAATGACGCAAATTAGTAGAGTTTTTTTTTGTTTTTTTTTAGTTTTTTTTATTCAAAATACTTTTTATTGTTTCAATTCATCTCAATGAGAACATTAAAAAGTAAAAAGTTGTGTACCGAGCTTTAAAAAGCTAAGCTCAAAAAAGGCAAATGGTCCAAAAACTATCGACTTACAATTTCATTAATCTTGAAGGTGTTACGAGACTAATATGAGTAAGGAAACAACATCATGTTCAAAAGAACAAGTCTGCCTAATCTGAGACCCAAAACCCATAATTGATAAGAAACCAATCAAGTGACAAAAAAAACCAATCAAGGGACATCTATTAGGACAAAGCCCACCTAAAAGGCCGAAGCCCAAACACTCTATATGGACAAGCCCAGCCCGAGAGACCGAGCCCAACCCAAGCACCACTACCAAACCCTAACCGAACTGCAGACATAAGCCCAAGCCAACCACCACTCCATGCTGCAACAAAACCACCAGAAAACGAGGACATTGAACTACGCCGCCGACTACCTACGGCTCTGGAACCCCAAGATACCCACCAAGAAGCCGCTATTTCGACCCTTATAAACGGCCAGACACATTAGCAACCCAGACACGAAGCGCTACTGCACTCCCTGTCTCAGAAACACCCAATGAACGCGTGAGCAGAGCCCAAAGGAAAGGTCGAGACTGAAAACTATTTATTCTTCACTTAACATTCTTAACTTTTGATCATAATTTTTTTATACTTTTTAAGTTATTGTCGTCAAGAAGAATCTAAAAAGTAAGCAAATTTAATCTGAAACTATCCATAATGTAAGAACCACAAAAATAATTTCATTTAATTAGTTTAGTCCAAATTAGTGCTAAATGGCCTTTAAAACTACTCAAGGCATGTCATTGGAAGCAGATTCCAGTGAGGAATTTGTTTTAAGGGCCTGTTTGTTTCAAAGTGCTTAATTATTTGCTTGTTCCATATAGCAAGCTAGCATCAAGAAATTGTTTGGTTACCAGTTCTTATTTTGTTTCTTGCTATAGATGCTTATTTCCTTATTTTGGTGGAAGTTGTCAAAAAAAAAAAATTTACCTTGTTTTTCCCAAAAAAATTTATTACCTTGTTATTAGTAATATTTTTACAACAAACAAATAAGTGAATCAGACAGACCCTAGGACTACTAAGTCCAAACCCTCCTTCATGAACCTCTAAAGTCCGAAGTTTGCTATAGAAAAGACCTCTTAAGCTGGAAGCCCAGCCCTTCCAACATATGTAAGTTGATTTCGACCGAAAATTTAAACATGATCCAATCACATGCTCGGCTCGTTTATCACCCCTGCTTAATGGTGATTCTAAATTTCGAATGCCCCACTTACATTTCCGATCTTGAACGAAAAAAAAAGAAAAGCAAAAGCAACATGAAATTATCTATACATGGTCACTTTTTTTTAGGCAACCAAACAAAAGAGAAGGATTTAATTTCTTTTACTTTATTTTCTTTTTGCACCGCTTCTCTCTCTTTTTGTTTTTTTTTTCCTTCTTTCCACTCCACAATCCATATTATTAAGTAAAAGCAATTGCATGCAAATGGACCATGTAGAATATGCTGAAATAAACAGCTAGCCACATTCTTAGGGAATGCCCCTCTTCGTGTCTAGAGAAAGTTACTTTCCAAACAAAAGTTAGACTTGAATATGATTCCAATTGCGATTGTGTCTCATTTTATATATTTACTAGCGTATGCCCGTGGCTTCAGGCACGGCTCCGAATTGATGGTCAAAAAATTATTCTTGAATATCCCTCTAACCTCTTTAACGCAAAGGCCAAAAAAACTCAACATAGCATCCTCCTTTACTCATCAATTTATTCAAAAAAATTCAAAATAGTTCAATTTTTTTTTCCGAAGAAACACATAGAAGAATTATACGTATTCTTATAAAAAGAGTTGTTTTCTTTTTGCGTATGAATCCAAAAATGATTGTTTCCTTTTTTTACTGTAAAAAAATCAACCTAAAAAGAATCAACTTAAAAAAACAAATATTGAATTGAAGGTAAGGAAATCAAGTTTAGAGAAATCAATTGAAAAAGGAAGGGGTGTATATTTCTCTATCAGGAAAACGTGAAACTTTTTTTTATATTAATGTAGGTGTATATAATAGGAAATATTCCTACAATCCGACGGCTATAACCTTATCAGAAAGTGCGATCAAACGGTTATAGATGCTACTTTGTTTGTATGCCTAGACATTTTTAAAAGAAAACCGCTCTGTTTTATAATATAGATGCAAGGGTTTGTTAAGAAAAACAATTGACAAGAAAATAAAAGAGATAAATATATTCTCTCCTCTTCTTATATTTTCCTTTACATACATAAACCTGATCCCCATACGTTATAGTCCAAAGATAAAGCTAAAAAAAATTAAAAATCAATAAATTAAAATGCTAACCGCGTGCAACTGGTCATCAATATGCAAAACTCAATCACTTAACTTTGATCAATAAATTTTATCGACGTTAAAAACGTAGCTAAAATCAGGGTTAATGTTAAATTTCGGAGAATGCCTGATCAAATTGCTTACTATACATGTGACCAAAATCAATTGAACTGGTCCAAATGTGGTATCTCCCGGTCGTCGTAATGTCTTTGGACAATGGTTGAACAGGAAAAAATTTTGAACGTTGATTTCGACACCACGAACCATTCAACACCTTACTTTGTCTTCCAATGCCACCTTCGAGGAAAAGCAATTAGGAGTTTGGTGTCTTTGGACCACTCTCCCCCTCCTCAGTTCCTTTTCAATTTAATTTGTAGTATACGATAGGGGAATTAATGATTTCGGTGTCTCCCCACCTTTTGGAGACACCATAACTTTTGGCATAACTGAATCATTACAAGCATAACCAAAATCAATTATATGTATAACCAAGGCATAACTAACCAAGGCGTTATGCCTTGGTTATACATATAATTGATTTTGGTTATGCTTGTAATGGTTCGGTTATGCTAAAAGTTACGGTGTCTCCTTTTGGAGGGATATGTATAATAAAAGTTGCAGGGGTTTTTGTCTTGGTTGTAGATCATTGTTTTGTAGCTTGACATATAAGGTTGGGTAGCCCTAAAGTCAATCTAAGCCAGGGAGGGCTGAATTGTACACCTTTAGACTAACCTACAGGTCATATATTTCGCAAAATTATTAATGTGAATTAATAAGTCAAAAAACGAGTTCAAGAATTCAGCGGTATTCTCTATCACGAATTCTCTGTCGATCGCATTAGCGAAAGGAGACGAAGGGTATGGTATCTCTATGATTAGGATTGTAGTTAAGACGGTAGCGTTTGGCCTATATACGATCCGTGAGAAGGAGATTGTAGAGGTTAGATTTCTTAAAGGTATATATCATTTCCTAAGATCTTTGACCGAATCCTTATTACTTGTGTGATCTCGGATTTGATATCATCCTAATCCAGATCCCTCAACAACAATTGGTTATGCCGTCAAATTACGACTCATTTGCATAATATTAAAACACTCAATCAATACGCGTTTTTCTTGTAGCCCGTTCCTATGTTTTTAGATTCGGTGAACGTAGAGTTTTTTCCACCCAGCTCGAGATGTTTTAAATACGAAGAATCCGATTTTAGATGGTAAAGATGAATCAACATGTGAATCACATTCTTCAACACAAAACAATAAAGCCTGGGTTCGCTTCCACTCAACGGGAAATCACATTCAACACAACAAGTAGTTGTAGCGGTCATTTTCTTTTCCGTTGTGGAAAACTTCAATTTCCGCGGAATTGGTCCTTCGCACGCCATTCCACGCACGACGTCGCATTACGCGACAAATCTGATCTCCTTAACCAACGGAATTTATCCTACTACTATTCTCTCACTTGACCTTTTTTGTTGCCAAAATTGTTTTTGTTGGTATCAAAATTCTAGTGCATAAAAAGCTTGTATCATGTGCAATGTATAAGACTTTAATACAGTGGAGTTTTGGCACCAACAAAAACAATTTTGACATTATCACTACCTATTGTTTTTCGGTCTCGCTATTCTCTACCACTCATTTAGGTGGAGGATGATATATACAAATATATAATGACAAATAAATTTTGATATTAATACACTTTTCATTATTATCAATTACATTTTTTTGAATATCGATAATTTCTATCCATTATCCTATGCTTAATGGACAGAGGTTAGCATTTTTTTTGTTTTTGTTTTTGTTTTAAGGGTCTTTCTAACTAGTAACCACAACCCACTATACTATGAATAATAGGCACATAATGTCAAATCTTTCGTTTTAAACATTTTTTTTAATAACTCTTAATCAGTTTATGCATACTTCGACTAATCTTGAGTGACCAATCTCACCGCTCACTTACGAAAATGTCAATTAAAGCTAGAGCTTGATAACCACAGGCCACAGGGCACTAGGCAATGTATAATAGGCATACAATACAAAATAAGTTAAAACTTCCATACAAATTTCACGAATGTTAATACTTAGTACATCTTTAGGGTTCGTTTGATTAGTGAGATAATGGTAAAAAGTGCAAGAAAGAGAAAAAAATATACTTTTTTGATGTTCACTTAGCAAGAATGTCTTAGAAAGTAGCAAGTATAAAGCAAACTTTCCCGTATAACCCTCTAAAGCTAGACAATGCTTACGACTCAAAGATGGATACTCTTGGATGTTTAACCCAAAGCGTAGGGCTTCTAGTCGTTTGTAGAATAACTCGGTAAGTCCAAGATCGTACCACAGGGAGATCGAATTTAGCTTGTTCGGATTGTAGGCTTTATGTAGGGTTTTCAGCGTCGTTTAAGGTGGCTAACTGTCGGTTTTGCTTTAGAAAGTGGAAAACTATTGTAAAAAGACTAGAAAAGATGTTTGAACTTAGATAAAACATGCGGCAAGGTCTAGGGCTAAAAACGCCCGATGATTTAGCCGATTTAACCGTTTCTTTCTAACAACTCCAAGCCAAGACATAGACAATCTTAACCCGAAGCACTCAACGTTTAAAGCTGAGCATAATCATGGCAACAACTCGGAAATGACTTAATCTCATTTAGAAGACATTTAACTCAAACGCCGAGAGCGTTAAAAGCCCCAAGCCCCGTGTGCTAAGTGAAGGTTAAAACTCCAGGTAACACACGGTCAAAGAAAGTATTAGCCCTTTGGTTTGGCCGAAAATTAGAGATTAATCCTTTTCCTTACTAAAATCATGATCAAGTCATAGAGAAACCATTAAAATAACTAAGCCATGGGAAAGATATCACCCATGACCGAGCCTGAAAGTCTACTCAATCATTAAGCAAGAGTAAAGCATGCTAGCAAAACAGGACATAAAATTTAACCGATAAAAATGAAAACTAACTTGATATTACGAAGGATCTCAACCGTAGCTACAACTTTAATACTTGGAAATTTAACAAACAACTAAAACTTACAAGTGTTCTTGAAGGAAATCAACTTAAAAGTTTGAAGGACATTAATGGAGGAACTAGGGTCCAAATAAAGGAGGGAGAGAGAAAGAGTTACCTTGTATATCAAAAAACAGCCAAAAGTGAAAACTTGCCACTTATGGAAAGTTAAAAGCTGTCAAAAAGTATGTCAGTTAGCCTTCCGTGTCATGCCCTCGATTTTCAACATAAATATTAAAGGTTTTCCTTAAATAAAAATTCTCACAATAATACAAATATTACCCAAAAGTCATTTCTATTTCCCTTGTTCGCAAATCATTTCCAAACTCCAAAGTCTTTCCAAGTTTACATCCTTGGCCCAACGGCCTAAAACCACTAGATCACATTAAAAGAAAGTTAAGAGTTTATAGGAGTCCTTCATTTAAGTAAATAATAATAAGATTACAATGTCTACATCCGAAGATGAAATTTATAAGAGATACAAAATTAACTCTTTAAAGTCGCTTTCAAAATGATGATGACAGATGCCCAGCAAGCACTCCATGTCAATGTCCCTGCGATGTACCTGAAAATGATAGGTTGAGCTAAACTAGCCCAGTAGAAAAATATATACTCAAGCTATATGGATATGCGATGAATCATGCACCATGAGTGAGTGAATATTAACAGATACACTCAAAGTACGAATGATTACCAACGAGCTGCGCGCTATAGTCAAAGGGTTCTAGACTTCACAAAGATGTCACTGACTGTTTACTTCTCAGACTAGATACATTAATAAACTTACGTCAATCCACGTTAGTCTATAACTAGTTCTAAATCATATTGTTATTCTTCGTATGGTACTACAATCTTTCTCGTGTCTACATTTGTTATCATCAAATCCCTTTATTACAAAATATTTCCTTTTGATTTCAAAACAATTCAAAGAAAACTCACGACCATTGTAGGCCGAGCTTCGTTGATTCAGGCTGAATACTGGAGTATTTCTTGTTAAAAGATCATTTTTCCTTTCCTTTCTTTTAATCAGGTATTTCCCATCGATAATCACTTGGGTCACCTCGGGTCTATTTCCCTCGAGCACCCCGAGTCTATTCCCTCTATAATAATCATTTGGGTCACCTCGGGTCTATTTCCCTCGAGCACCCCGAGTCTATTCCCTCAATAACAATCATTTGGGTCACCTCGGGTCTATTTCCCTCGAGCACCCCGAGTCTATTCCCTCAATAACAATCATTTGGGTCACCTCGGGTCTATTTCCCTCGAGCGTAGGGTCACCCCGAGTCTATTCCCTCAATAACAATCACTTGGGTCACCTCGGGTCTATTTCCCTCGAGCGTAGGGTCACCCCGAGTCTATTCCCTCAATAACAACCACTTAGGTCACCTCTCACACTTTTCATAATCGTTATCATTTCATAATTAACTTTATCATCAATCTATTGGTTGTACCACAATTCTTCAACCAGCCATCATATACCTCTACAAATACACATGTTCATGCCTTTTCGTTAATTAACATATCCGCATCCTACATAATGTACTAAGCCCATATATACAACCCTTCAATACTATATCCGTTTGCTTCTATGCTCGAACCTCATAGGAATAGTGCCAAAATTGAAAGATTCGACGAGTCGATCAAACAATCACAATTTAATCATCCCAAACAGTCCTTTCACAACACCGATTTTACTTCAAGCATTCTCAACAATCAACTATATCATAACATCGGCTACTGAATAAACACATACCATTCCTCACGTATGTCACCATACTCTAAGTAACCTACCAACCCATAATAACTATATGACGTACGACCTGCCTGTATCGATACTTAAACCTTAGATAACGAACGCCATTGGGAACTAGTAGTTCAACGAATCAAGAGGATAAGAGATCTTGCTAGACATGCTCACGTCTACCCATAATACTCACTACGACACCCCATATAGCCTACGGTACGTTTCCCATTTACAACGAAACTAAGGTGGCACTTAACGATTGTTCAAAGAGTGGAAACAATCAACGAATCATCAAAGGACGAGTAACCAAGCTTAGAGATGGTTTATAGATGTTTTAGAAGTGTTAGAAGTGATCGGGGGTCAAAAAGATGAAGTTTAGAGCAAAGCTGAAAAACTGTCCCTAAGCCAAATGTATCGATACCTAGCCAAATGGTATCAATACCATTTGACCAAGAAGCTTTCCAGACGCAAGGGTATCGATACCTAGGACTAATGGTATCGATACCAGATGATTTTCTAGGTTTGTAACACAAAGGTATCGATACCAATGCCAAATGGTATCCATACCAGCTCAGTTCGAGCAGGTTTTTCTGCAGATTTCCAAAGAAGAACACAACACTACTACCAATGATTCAAGACACGATTTAGGTGCAAAATCAACTCATAAACACATAACTAGAGCAAGAAATCCCTACCACGAGTTCGGAGAGCAAGATCCCCAAGTTTATCCAAGCCCTAGACTCTGAAATCTTCAAAATCAACCGAATAATCCTTCTCCAAGCAAGACCCATGAGATTCAAGGTTGGAATCGCGTATAGAAGACAAATTGGAGGTGGGTTTGTATAGATTTCAAGTAGTTTTGGTGGATTTTTGGTTGAGAGCAAGAAGGAGTGGGAGAAAAGAGTGGAGCCGAGAGGGAGAGAGAGAGTGAGATGGGGATTTTTAATCCCCTACATCCCCACACACACACACACATATATACTAGGACACACACACACTCACACTATTCACACTAGCACTCCCTCCACTAACAATCCTTTCATATTAACTCTAAAATCAAATAAACTTAACAAATTCCATATTTTTCTTCAATTTCTAACATTAAATAATATTTTAAATATTTTCTGAAATTTCGGGTCCTTACATTCCGTATCGATACAACAGTCCCTGTATCGATACAACAGTCCCTGTATCGATACCGAGCAGTTTTGGCTGCAATCCAAAATTCCCCGTAGACCACGCGAATCGATACAATAATATCCGTATCAATACGCAAACCTTTGTATTGATACGCTAAAGCATGGTTGCTCTCTGTTTCGCTTTGGTATCGATACAAAAGTTGGTGTATTGATACCGAGCTCCTTTCTGGGCAGATCAAGTCCTTCGTGCCCCGTCTTGACACTCGACGGCTCTTGGCACTCTCCGGCCCTTTTGTTCGTCATTCTCAAGCCTCAACAGCTGCGTTCCATATGGCCTCGGCCTCTCGGATTCCCTCAAGGATTGTCCATAGCGTCAAAACACACCCTTTTATTGCGTATTACCTGAAACGCTTAACAAAATACCTTACGCGCAAAATCACTATAAACAACGAATAAACATAAGTTAAAACGACATAAAACGGGATTAGTCGCACCAAATATCTACAATATTGGGTGCTCATCAGACAACTTGCCTTACTTTTTTCTAAAAAAAGGGCTGAAATTTTTTATTTTCTTGTGAGAATTAACAATAATTACTCTGACTTTCTTATTTTCTTGCAAAACTTTCATTCTAATTAAACGAATGGGATTTTTTCATTTACTTCACTTCCTCTCATTTTCACTTTCTATTGGAGTATATTTTTCTGGCTAATCAAATGGTCCCTTACGAATTTTAAAATAATTTTTTTGAAATCTCAATACTTCTGTGGGCACACACCCCTAAAATTTTATTTTAAGCATAAAATCGGGTGCGCCCTTTTTGGAAAGCGCGGCGAAACGCTACAATTCAGAGTCGCTACCCTGGTTTTGCGAAATGCACTCAAGGAACCGAACTTGAAACGTTTGCTACGTTGCTTGATTTGAAAAGGCTTGTAGACTGGACCGTCGTCACTTTCGATATCTGAGGTTCGGGAGCCAAGTTACGAGAAGGGAAGGATTTTATGGCACCCCTCTCGCCCAATCTGGAGATCGGTCTCTACTCGGGCATTTTGTAAAACGTTTGCATTTTTCTCTCATTAATCATTTTTTAGCCTGTTAGGGCGGGGGAAACAGTTAAAGGGGATTAATACTGTAACAAGTTGCATTATGTGACAAAATGTGATGCTTGCTTTGTTGACAAATAGTATAGATTGAGAACAAGCACTTGTGAGCATTTTTAAACAGACTGGATCACACTGGTCCGAGATGTCGTACGCAGGGAGAAACTTGCATGCATTGGACGAACCACTGCATGCAGAAGTGACCTGCGTACTCCACACAAGAACTGGCGTACGCCGGTAAGCTTAAACTCACAACTCCTATTCTCGACCCTCTGGGCTCTAGAAAGGACCAGTGCACACCCAGGACAAACCACGCAGTTATATCGCAAAAAATATACAGATACAGGCAGTAGAAATGGATCTAAGGAAAGAAAATGAACAGAACACCCCATAAACAGTGTGGGGGAACGAATAGAGACCAAGGCTTAGCAGCCATGCAAGGGCCAGCCACTGGTCCTTGGTCTAACTGTCGTACGCCAATCATCAAAGACCGTAACTCAGTTACATCATTTGTCCAATGCTTGACTTTGTATCATCTGGGCTCTGGAACATGACAAAAAGGATCCCAAAGGTATTCCATAGCAATAGAAATGAATATTAAGAAAATGAGACTAGCAAATTTAACTATAGAAAGCAGTAAACTGGTTATTAGGCATGCTCACAGTGATGAATATACAAGAAATAAAGCATAAAACAAAGATCCTGACCCCAGTTCGCAACTGGAGTACGCTAGTTTCGAAGGCTTCCGAACTGGAGTATGCCAGTTCCGAACTGGCGTATGCCGGTTCTGTCCCAGATAGATCCCAAAAAGGTCCCAATCCCCACGCCAGATCTGCCTGTGCAACCACAGAGTGGCGCACACTTACTAAAAATCGGCGCACGCTGGTCCCTTACTCACACGATTTTTGTGACCTGCTAGCTTTAGGGCTAGGATTGGTATTGATTATCAGCTTTGACCCTGTCAGCCCCCTCAGGGATCAGAACAGGAAAAACAGTACAAAGGTGTATACCTTTGGTTTTGAGGCTTGAGAGATGTTTGAGCTTTAAACTTGAGGGTTGGATGATGGAGGGTGAATATGAATGGATGTGAATGAGTGATGTATTGTTTACTTTCAAGAGAAAGACTAACAATGGCTTGAGAGGGAGTGTGGTGACTTGGTTACCCTTGTAACACTTTGAAACTTGAAACCTAGCAACCAAACTTGTAACTTGGAGAACCAACCCTTTGCTAGGATGACCAAAAGGGGTACATATATGGGGAGAGGGAGAGAGAGGGTTTAATGTCAGTCAAAGGGACTGGTGCCTTAGCCCCAAAGGCTTCCCTCTCATTGGATGAGAGGGAAAAGGTGATGGGATGGGTGTAAGAGATGTCCCCTGGCGAAAACTGCTTTTTCGACGGATTAATAGGTTTCTATGTGCTGTAGACCCCTAATCATGGCTTCTGCATGTTGAAAAACACAAGTTTGACTGGCGTATGCCAGTAGGTGACTGGCGTACGCCAGTCCAAGCCTGGTCAACGGTCAAAATTGACCGATGAATGACACGTGGCAGAGGACCAGCGCACGCCAGTTGAGTTCCAGCGTATGCAAGTTGGGTTTTTGCTGAGGTCTTTTTTGTTCTGGCTTAGAGAGTTTGAAAGGGATCTGAAAAGGGTTTTGGAATACTCAAAACTCAAACATACTAACATTTCCGGGGTGTTCTTGATCCGTTCATCATCGGAGAATCAAATACCGTAAGTAAACTAATCTGAAAAGTCCAAAATAGAGTGTCTACAACATCTCAGGCCTTGTTCCTCTAAGAGCTTTAGGGGTTGTTTGAGTGTTTTGAGTTTAGTTTTTATTCAATTATATTTGGGTGACTACGATATTAGAGAAACAGTTTGGATTCATGCTTGGAAGATCAACCATAGAAGCTATCTACCTATTTAGGAGATTGGTAGAAAAATACAGAGCAAAGAAGAATGATCTCCATATGATTTTCATAGACTTAGAAAAAGCTTATGATAGGGTGCCTAGAGACATCATATGGTGGGTTCTAGAGAGAAAGGGAGTGACCAAAGGGTATATCGAGGTGATTAGAGACATGTATGAAGGTGCCGTCACTGCCATTAGATCACTAGTAGGGGAAACGAGTAAATTTTCAATCACCGTAGGATTGCATCAAGGGTCAGCCCTGAGTCCGTACCTCTTTGCCTTTAGTTATGGATGAATTGACTAGACAATTTCAGGAGGATATCCTATGGTGTATGATATTTGCAGATGACATTTTTCTCGTAGATACGAAATTAGAAATTTGGAGGGAAGTTCAAGTGGCGTGGCTCAAGTGGAGGAGCGCTACTGGTGTACTATGTGACAAGAGGGTACCCACAAGATTGAAGGAAAAATTCTATGGAACTGTCATTAGACCAGCGATGCTTTACGGGACAGAATGTTGACCTATTAAGAAACAACAAGTGAGCAGCATGAGTGTAGCGGAAATGAGAATATTGAGGTGGATGTGTGGTAAGACTAGATGAGATAAGATTAGAAATGAAACGGTTTGTGAGATAGTAAGTGAAAAAACCTTAGATCGCCTAGGTTTATAAATATATGCTATTTTTATCTTTTTAATTAATCAATCCACCAATCGATAAAGAAATCAATCTCGCAACGGAAAGCAATAAACAGAGAACGCCAAGATATACGTGGAAAACCCTGAACGGGAAAAAACCACGGGAAGGAATCA
>JAOTQK010000023.1:9024174-9041988 GCA_025642025.1 Rhododendron ferrugineum
TTGCTAGCTTAAAAAAGATAAAAAGAAATTACAACTCGATAAAGAATGGAATACAAAATAAAATGTGTTTTGTCGTGAAATTTGCCAACACAGATAAACCATGAAAAATGGTCCTAACAGTAAGTATAACACCTATAGAGGAGAAGTTGAGGAAAAATAGGCTAAGGTGTTTTGGGTATGTCTACCGTAGATCAAGAGATGCAGTAGTTAAGATGGCAGATAAAATAGTTTTGGTTAGCAATGCTACGGGGAGGGGTAAATCTAAATTGACATTAGATGCTGTTGTGCGCAAAGATATGAGTATAATGGATTTGTGTGAACAAGTGACCATTGACAGAGCTCAATGGAGGAAAATGATTGATGTGGCTGACCCCAAGTAATTGGGACATAAGGCTCGGTTTGATTTGGTTATATTTCACGTTTGTTAATTTTACGTTAACTTTTGTGTATTACAATATTATTTTATCTTATCGAGCCGAATAAGAGAAGTAAAAAATTATGAATTTTATTATTATCCTTTCAAAAATACTTAAGATAAAATCCAAAATATCTGACTTTTACTTGTTTCCATCCACTTGTTTTAAACGCTCTCCCTCCCTCTGTCACGAAATTAGCGTGGAAATGGAAAGTCACGTTTTGTGGCTGAAAAAGGCGGATTGAGAAATTACAAGCTCCATTTTCCCGGAAAATTTTTCAGTGCTGAGCGAATACCATGTGGTGTTCGCTCATGCATCTGAGTCGTTCATTTCGTATTTAAATGACTCAGATTTAGAGAGAGAAAAAAGAGAGAGAAAGTATTGGAGGGAGATGAGAGAGAGAGTTTCAATCGAAACCGTCTAAAAGTGAAACGAACGGCTCAGATATACCGAACGGGTGCCACGTCGGCAATACCCTGTACTGAAAAACTCCTCCCATTTTCCCAAAGGCGGATTGAGAGAGAGAGAGAGAGAGAGAGAGAAGAAATGAGAAAACAAAATCCACCCAGAAATTTACCCATTTGACGGGCCTAAAGAATTTAGCAGCACAATAAAATACTAGTACCACCACTCCGTATAAACATCTTCACCGGTTAATCCGGGCATCAACCCCGCCGGCCTCTTCTTCGAACTCTGCTCCTAAGTTCAAACCTCCCCCTTCCCCATCCACGTTGATGGGCCAATCCTCTTCCATCCCCGGGTCAACCCACCGCCCAAGTCCCACCAACCCCACCCACCACCACCACCACCGCACCATCACGCCCCGATCCGAGACTTACTACTACTCCATGACGGACCCTGACCACAACCAGTGCGGTAACATCGGAACCGTAGACGACTACATCTCCGAGCTACCCGACGAGTGCCTCGCCTCCATCTTCCACTTCCTCAGCTCCGGCGACCGCAAGAACGCCTCCCTCGTCTCCAAGCGCTGGCTCAAAATCGAGGGCCAGAGCCGCCACCGCCTGTCCCTCAACGCCCAGTCCGAGCTCCTCGTGCAGATCCCCTCCCTCTTCTCCCGCTTCGACGCCGTCACCAAGCTCGCCCTCCGCTGCGACCGCCGATCCGTCAGCCTCGACGACGACGCCCTTACCCTCATCTCCCTCCGCTGCAAGAACCTCACGCGCCTCAAGCTCCGCGCGTGCCGCGAGCTCACCGACGCCGGCATGGCCGCCTTCGCCAGGAACTGCAAGAACCTCAAAAAATTCTCCTGCGGATCGTGCGCGTTCGGAGTCAAGGGCATGAACGCCGTCCTCGACCACTGCGCCTCCCTCGAGGAGCTCTCCGTCAAGCGCCTCCGCGGCGTCAACGACGCTGTCGAGGCCCCCGTCGGCCCCGGCCTCGCCGCGTCCTCGCTCAGGACCATATGCCTCAAGGAGCTCTACAACGGGCCGAGCTTCGGCCCCTTGATCGTGGGAGCGAAGAACTTGAAGACCTTGAAGCTGCTGCGTTGCTTGGGCGACTGGGACAAAGTTTTGGAAGATATTGGACGTCGAAAGAACTGCTTGGTTGAAGTCCACTTGGAGAGGCTCCAGGTTACTGATGCCGGGCTCATGGCGGTCTCGGGCTTTCCTGACCTCGAGATCTTGCACCTGGTCAAGACTCCGGAGTGCACGAATGCAGGGATCGTGTGTGTCGCTGAGCACTGTAAGCTCTTGAGGAAGCTTCATATCGACGGGTGGAGGACGAATCGGATTGGAAACGAAGGGCTCATTTCAATCGGTAAGCATTGTGGTAACCTTCAGGAGCTGGTTCTTATTGGTGTGAATTTGAATGCTGTTAGTTTGGAAGCAGTTGCTACGAATTGCCAGAGGTTGGAGAGGCTGGCGTTGTGCGGTAGCGAGACTATTGGGGACGCGGAGATATCGTGTGTGGCTTCGAAGTGCGTGGCGCTGAAGAAGCTGTGTATTAAGGGGTGTCCCGTGACGGATCAGGGGATTGAAGCTTTCGCTTGGGGGTGTCCAAATTTGGTGAAGATTAAGGTTAAGAAGTGCAGGGGGGTGACGAGCGATCTCGCGAATTGGTTGAGGGTGAAGAGGGGATCGTTGATGGTGAATCTGGATGTGTGTGAGGTTGAAGCTGATGGGTTGGATGCAAGTGCTAGTGATGGTGGTGCACTAGAAGATGGTGTGGAGTTTCCACCAATGGTGATGAGCCAAGTAAGCGGCGCTATTGGTGGTGCTTCCGCGGCTGTGGATATTCCTTCGAGCAGTAATTGGCGGCCATCGATTTTCAGGTCGAGGTTGGGGCTTTTCGGAGGTAGGAGTCTGGTGGCTTGCACTTTCAGGAGGTGGTCAAACGGTGGTTCCGGGTCAAATGATAGTTCTTGAATGTTCTGAACAAGAAGTTTGAACAAGGTTTCTTCTTCTGTTGGCTGATCAATGGGTACTTCTATTTGGTGGTTTCTTACTTTCTTTGGTCAACTTTAATTTATCAAGTTTTTCGTTCATGGCATTCACTTTAGAGTGCAGAAATTGCTCTGAGAAATTTGTTTCTGTTCCTTGTCGATTACTTGTGCTAATGCATTTACTCTCAGTTCCCACTGCTAGTATTTTGTATGTTCTTTTGGTGTTGATTTTGTTTGGCTTTGTAGAACTCAGGGTGTCGGTCCACCTGATGATGTTGGCTTTTCATTGTAATTTTCTTTTGTATTCTGCCCGACTTTATGTAATCATGTTGTATTTTGAACCTGCAGAACTTTTTTCTCTAGGTCAATGAAATTTGTAATACTTATCACTGCCAGTTTGTGGCTTTATGGACACAAATGCCGTGCATCCAATGTTAACTTTTTAGGTTACTGTACAATTTGTAATGTCTATGGCATCTTATCCGCTGTGTTTCCATTGTTGTCTTGGTCTACTGTTACTATGGAATTTTGGAATGAGAAGACCAAGATTAAGCAACTTAGTTTGTTAGTGGTCTTGATGCAATCTAAAGCTTAACATTTTTATCTTTTTGTTTCTCATGCGGCAGGCTGGTATTCTGTGCCGTTCATATACCATGTGACTTGAAGTTCCATTCTCGCAAGTTAAAGCATGCTTGCTCCATTGGAGACTAAGGGATACCTGGGCCGATCTACTGGGTTGGCTCCTTCCTTGGCTTCTTAAATCGTTTTGGTCGTCTATAGCCTGTAGGGCATTATCTATATGGTTTTAACCTTCAGTAATCGACAACTTCATTTGACTAAGTTCTCCTTTGAGAATTTTGCTGTCATGGTCTAAGATTAATAGTCCACTGATCCACTCTGCACACTGTAGTTGCTTCCTTGGAGAAGCTTGTGTTTCTGACTACTATCAATACATTGACAATTTGATGCGTCTTGGCTTTGAGTGGAGTCTTGTTAATATACTCAATTCACCATTGTTGTTTAGTCTCTGTCAGGCCCCAAATATCCTTACTGGAGAATAATGAACAAATGATTAAAATAAAAAACAGATGCTAAGAGCCTCACCAGAAATTTGAGTGGAAATTGCAGTTCAATAGTCATTATCTATATGGTTTTGACCTTCAGTAATTGAAAACTTAATTGGACTAAGTTGTCCTGTGAGAAGTTTGCTGTCATAGTCTAGAATTCATAGTTCACTCCACCCGCTGTAGTTGCTTCCTTGGAGAAGTGCTTGCTTCTGAGTTCTGACTACTATCAATAGATGGAAAATTTGGCGTGTCTTGACTTTCAGTGGAGTCTTGTTAATATACTCAATTCACCATTGTTGTTTAGTCTCTGTCAAGGCCCCAATATAGTTATTGGAGAATCATGAACGAATGACTATTGAAAAAAGAAAAAGAAAGAAGATGCTAAGAGCCTCACCAGAAATTTTAGTGGAATTTTATTGTTAGCAGTTCAGTTATTGAATTGAAGACTAATACGAAATGGAGTGACCTGGTACCATGTTACTCTCTGAGTTAATTCATATCTCCTTTCTTTCATCTGCTCTGTTTTTACTTCTAGTTTGTTTCCTCTTGTTTAACTTGCTCACACAATTCGACTACAATTCCATCACTGCAGATAATCAAATCAAGACTAGTCGCTTTAACCTGCATTCATTCCTAGCTCTAGTTGCCTTAATGTCTTTTTTTTCAGAACCTACTTATCTGACTTTTGAGCTACCCCCTTGCCTGAAAGCAGAAGAGAGAGGCCACTCCCCTTTTAGTTAGGCATTAACTAGAAAAGAAAGATCAGAAGTTGCTAATCAAGAGAAGTCAAGACCCCAAGAAAGGGCCTCAAGTCAAGGTTCAATGCAACTAAGCGGCCCCAAGTAAGATGCCTGCAGTCCTTGGAATGGAAGAAAAGGAGGTGTTAGATGCTATGCTCCCCCGATCGAAAGAATAGAAGAGACCACCCTTGGGTTTTTATAAGATGCTGATTCTGCACCACGTAAGAGGAACTTCTCTCTTCTTTTTTCATGCGTGCAATGCTCTATGAATTTCCACAATTACAGTGTCCTCGAGTATTTATTTGCAGACGTCTTTGAACATATTACTCCCTCTGTCTCAGTTTAAATGTCCCCTACGGAAATCCGTGCATTTTCAAACCCCGAAAAAATTTATTTCTATATATATTTTTATTTTTTTCCACCAAATTATAGTACAACTTTAATTTGGTTTAAAAAAAATTTAACTTATAGAAATTTATTTTTTCGGGGTTTGAAAATGCATGGATTCCCATAGGAGACATTTAAATTGGGATGGAGGGAGTACTGATTTTGTTTGATGATGTCTTAGAGACCCCAGATTGCGAAGCTTTAGAATTTGGTTCCTCTTGATCATCTAACTCTGTTTTTCTTATTATTATTATCCAATTTGCGGTCCAACTTTTTGACAATCATCATAACTTACCTTACAGAATGTAAAACTTCAGTCTGTGGTCTGTACATGAGATGGGATTTTATTAGGTGATTGCTCATGTGACCACCTACTCAAGGAGGAAGGCCCATTTTATTATTGCCTAAACATCTGTTAGTGTTGACGTTGTAATGACAGTGTGACAGCATTGGGTGGCTAAGTTGGTGGTTCATGCAACACTATAACACTCGGACATGTTAAAGCATGGCCTTCTTTATTCAAGGCCCTTTCCTCAACCTGATTCTAACCTGGGGCTGAATATTAACAAAAGAAGGATGCAGCCATGTAGGCATGTACCAAGAAGGATAGTGTTTTTTTCGTCTTTTTCTCCATCTGTCTATTAAGGAAATTGCTGATGTTACAATGCTTTGGTGGCAGCCTGCAGAAAGCCTTGAGGAGATAAGTCTTCGCCCTCGGGTTCCTATTAATCAACAAGAGAAGTAAATCGATCTGAAATGTCGAAGGAAAGCAAGTAAAGGTACATTCTGGATGAGCATCTTTTTATATTCTGGCAGTTTGCATAATCTGGGAAAGGTGGCCTTTGGATGTATTTAGCTGTAAGACATCCTTATTCCCCTTCCTTGATGACAGAGACAGAAGCCAGATTCCCCTTTGAGAATCAATTAGAATCAGCCGTAACTTTGGTTTCCTAGTTTAGAGATAAAGCCTAATCTGATTCCCTTGTCTGTAACACAAAGGTATTGTCCATTGTTAAGGGGTCAAATTCGAGCCTTAACCAAATAGCAGTGCCTTTGGTCAGCTGTGTTGTGTTGTAAAGCCTAATCATTCATGTGATGCATCGGGAAATCGTTCCCGATATTTTAAGAAAGATTGCTTGTGTTGCTATGGTATTTCCACTTCTAGAAAGAGAGAACTGAGAACCAATGTGACATTACTTCTGCTTATTTGCTGAACCAGATTAGTTTTTTTATGTTCGGACAAAAAGCTCTCAGTCCTCCCTTTAATAAATAACTGATCTAATCTGCTGCTTAAGCAAGAATTGTCAAATTCCCTCAAAGGTCCTAGCCACTATTTGCATAATCTGGGAAAGGTGGCCTTTGGATGTATTTAGCTGTATGGACATCCTTATTTCCCTTCCTTGATGACAGAGACAGAAGCTATATTCCCCTTTGAGAATCAATTTTAATCAGCCGTAACTTTGGTTTCCTAGTTTAGAGAGATGAAGCCTAATCTGATTGCCTTGTCTCTAACACAAAGGTATTGTCCATTGTCAAGGGGTCAAATTCGAGCCTTAACAAATGACAGTGCCTTTGGTCAGCTGTGTTGTGTTGTAAAGCCTAAGCATTCATGTGATGCAGCGGGAAATTGTTCCTGATATTCTAAAGAAAGATTGCTTGTGCTGCTATGGTATTTCCATGTCCAGCAAGCAAGAACCAATGTAACATCACTCCTGCTTATTTGCTGAACCAGATTGGTTTTTATTTGAGGACAAAAGGCTCAGTCCTCCATTAATAAATGGGATTACAGATCTTCTCTGCTGCTTAGTAAGAAATGTCAAATTCCTCAAAGGATACACCCTCTTGGATATATGAGCCTGTTTGTTTTACAAAGTTCCTCATTTACCGAAAACAACATTACCTTTGGTTTGCATTTCATGTGTGCCACCATTGTGTGTATTTTTTCTTTGAATTCTTTTGATACTTTTCTGCAATGCAGTATATTCTTGCTAGATTTATCAGAGAATTTATCTTTTGCAGGTTACTCAATGTTTTTTGCGTAAGATCACAACATCATAGACTAACCTCTTCTCTTAATTCCAGGCATTCGTGTGCATATGAGAAAGGCCTCAATTTTGAACTTTCTCGGATGTCTGGTTGGATCGATTTCCTAAAATTGGGTCAGGTGATAACAAGCTGGATTGTAATGGAATTACAACTTGCGCTTATTTCAAGTTCTCTAGCTGTTGTTGCAATTCCCTTCCTGTCTTATGACTTATTCATGTGAATTTTGTAGGATGATTTACTTAATAATGAGATGGTAGCGCAAACCCTTTGCCTCAAGGATTAGCTTGTGATATGTATGCCTAATGAAATAGATACTGCTGCGAGTAGAAGTTAGAATTAAGTGCATGAACAAAATTCTCTTAAGGAACTTTTTCGATGTCTTATTTTGACGAAGTTACTCCGAATTGATCACTTATGGTTTGCTCTAATCTCCAACATACTGTCAAATGACTCCATATGGTATTAGGAACATTGATTAGAGGTTAGAAAAGAATACCTAGCCCAGGCGATTTACATGATTCCCTAAGTTTGCTGTATTAGAAACATAAAAGAATGCCCTCAAAGTTTGAGATGGTTGATATGTCTGCATGTAAGGTCAACTCGTTTTGTGAAAACCTAGCCATTCCAATTTTGAATACTAGCCCTGACGATTTTTATCCCCCAACCAAGTAGATTTTGCACAAAACTTCTTAACATTGTGTATGCGGCCATGTATGTGTTGCTTTGATATAATTTTTGCTTGTTACTCTGTTCTTCATGGGTTACGATGGGATTTTTGCTTTCTCAAGTCTTTAAATTCGCGAAGTGAATATCTAATCCAATGCTCTTTCTACGTTAGCCGAGTGCAATTTTGTTCACCTCTCTTAAAAGAGGGTGAATATTACCCTCCATCATATTTGTTGAAATGGTGTGGATCCCACTACAAAGTGATGTCATGCTTACCATGCAATACATTTTTTGGTAAGCAAGACATCATTTTGTGGTGGGATCCACACAATTTCAACCAATAGAAAGAAAGGTAATGTTCACCCTCTTAAGTGGACGGTGAACAAAACTGAACTCACGTTAGCCTTTGGTTGAGAAGGGCCAATAATGAAACCTTTGGTTGAGAAGGGCCAATAATTTCCTTCTGCAATTTTTAGTGGTCCGCTATCGATTGTTTTTATATCTTTGGTTAGCTTTTGTTTTGGAAATGCTTTGTGCTTTTTAGTTTCTTATTTGAAGGTGTTCTTTCTTCCATCTCCCCTTTATCTTTTGGTGCTTTTTGCAGCTATGTTCTTCCTTGAAAACGTGGGTTGAAGGCAGACGATGTAATGATATGCATTTGTTTCTTTTTTTTAGTTCTCTTTCGATTATGTGATTACTGGTATATGGGTTCCTCTTTTCTTAATACTCCCTCCGTCCCATTTTCTGTCTTTTTTGATATTTGTATAAGTTTTCAATTGTTTATATCTTTCAACATGAATATCAAAAAATATGCTACTCTCTCTGTCTCTTATTTAGAGTCCAGTATTTCATTTTGAGTTGTCCCTTAATAAGTGTTTATTTTGTAGAGTTAGTGGGTAAAAGTTGGTGTATTGTCTATTTTGTTCCTAAAAGTAGATTTTATTTTGAAAAATTAGTGAGTAAAAGTGTAATGATGATGGGTTAGTAGGGAAAGTGGAGGAAAAAGTTGATGTGAAAGGTATAATGATGATGTCTTTTTAATAAGTTGGAGTTACGAAACAGGACACTTAAAAATGGACAGAGGGGATATATAGATTTTGTTTGATAATTCTCGATTAGGTCTATAATACAAAGTTTTCAAAATTATAAAAACATTGTATATTGGGAGATATAAGCGTTTGAAAAACGGCACGAATAACGAAAATGAACAAACAAAATGGGATGCAGGGAATATATAATTTAGAAATAAGAATGAATGCTAGTACTTGCAGACATAGGTGTGTTGTTATTACCACCATCCTTTAATGATGTCGACCATATTTGTCTAGTTGGTTAGTGCACTGTTACTATATTTTAGTCGGTCCAATCTTTTTCACGGGCCGGGTGTATTTTGGCTACGAGAATTGAAAGTGGTATTGCAATAGTATTTCATGGGTAGGTTTTTAGTTTACAAATAGCTTTATTTTTTGATTCATTTACTATTAGTTGGAAAGGTGTTTCCTCAACTAATGTATGAAAGTTAATTACATACCGTATTTGAT
The DNA here is from genome assembly GCA_025642025.1 of Rhododendron ferrugineum. NCBI lineage: Eukaryota > Viridiplantae > Streptophyta > Magnoliopsida > Ericales > Ericaceae > Rhododendron > Rhododendron ferrugineum. The sequence continues at coordinate 9,033,445 of JAOTQK010000023.1, forward strand.
TATTTATCAGCAACGAAAATTGACAGTTATCAACCAACGAGCATGTCATGTTTTATGTTTGGAGCACGTTGGTAATTACTCAACAATTAACAATCAGCGATCATGTTTTTCGTGCGTGTACCAGTGTATATACATAATCTAATGTGTTGTGGCAGTCAAATCTTTTAATTTGCATCACATAAATCTATAGCTGAATTGAACTTATAAGATCTGTAAAGAATAAACTCTTCCAACTCATAAATTACATACCATTATATACAGAACAATCTTCGACACGAAACAATCATCAACCATGCTTTTTTTGTATAGCACGAAGGTTACCAAAAATCAACGGAAATCTAACAAATACCAAAATAAAATAAAATGAATAAGGATAAGGATAAGGATAAAAAAAAAAAAAATCATTTACTTATTAGGCCTTATGTAGAATGGTTGACCGGCTCCAAACCAGTGCACGTTTTATTTTATTTTATTTATTTATCCAAACCAGTGCACGATTGAATAAAGAATCATGAATCTATATGGAGCCCGACCCGGCGACCCCAAAAAAGATCTGATCGCATGCATCTTCTCTCTCTCTCTCTCTCTCTCTCAACACAAAACACAGGATAGGAGAGAGAGATAAAACCGACGAATCGATCAACCAAACAAACCCTAACATAGTCCCACATGGATACTACCGGAACAGTCGGCGGCACTTCCGACGACCTCTCCTCCAACTCCCCCGCGGCGGCGGCGTCACGGTGGACCCACGCCGCGTCCCTACGCTTCCAACACCTACTGGACAAGTCGACCCCGTTCGTCCTCCACCGATGGCTCGCGTTCGCCGTCGTGTCGATCGTCTACGCCGTCCGCGTGTACTTCGTCGAGGGCTTCTACATCGTGTCCTACGCGCTCGGCATCTACGTCCTCAACCTCCTCATCGCGTTTCTCTCCCCTCAGGTTGATCCCGAGTTCCTCGACCTCTCCGATGGCCCCTCCCTCCCCACTCACGGCTCCGACGAGTTCCGCCCCTTCGTCCGCCGCCTCCCCGAGTTCAAATTCTGGTGCGTGTCTCTCTTCGTTTTACGTGGAAAATTTGGAAATGAATGATGATAAATTGAATTCGGTTTTAGGCTTTGTAATGTCTCAAGTTCGATTTTCCTTGCCAGCAACTCTTGGGGCTACCTCACCCCACGCTGAAACGGCCGTGGGAGGAGTTGTAGGACTTAGTCCAAGGTGCACGCAAGCTGGCCCGGAACACCTAACCATGTGAAACGGTTGTAGGAGGGGTTGTAGGGATTAGTCCAAGGTGCACGCAAGCTAGCCCAGGGATTACCAAAAAATAAAATCGGTTTTAAACACACAGTCAAACAAGTGCGTGAAAGCGTGATTAATTGGTCTTGAGGAGACGTGAGGATATTTTCAGTTCCTATTGAAACGATAGGGTTTTGTGTGTTGAGTTGGTTGGGAACAAATTGGATTGTTAGTTTGTGTTTCTAGATTATCTATTTTGCAATGTACTTGGCTTTTAGCAAAGTTGTAACTCTTTAAAAGATTTTGATGGTTAGTTTGCTTTCTCATGGGGATTGAGATGCGGGGATGATGTGCTGTTCGATTTCTTGGATATGGAAGCAGGGTAGGGCCACAATAGTATAGTAATTTGGCAATTTCCTATGGCCACTCCTGTATGGAAGTATATAAGTGCTTAAGAGTAGCATCTGTTGGAGTAGAGGACCACCAAGACATCTTAAAGTTCAAATTGCTATTGTACAGTCAACAGGCCTCCTCATGTGGGCGACGCCTCCTTCATAAGTAGGTCAAACTATTTTAGTTATCCAATGGAAGACCGATTGAATATCGCTCACTAATATACGATAATTGGGATAAAGTAACCTAGTTTTGTTTTTGGTCAGTCGGTGATGCACTTTGATAAACAGATTTGATGGCTCAATAAAGTCATTAGTGTTTGTCCTATGAGACAGCAAAGATTGCATTTTTTCACTTTGTTCAGTTAGAAGGTGTGGTTATATTTGTTCAATTAGAAGTTTTGGTACAAATTGGATTGTTAGTTTGTGTTCTAGATTATCTGTTTTGTAATGTGCGTGGCGTTTAGCAAAGTTGTAGTTCTTTGCTAAAAAAGCAAAGATTTTGATGGTTAGTTTGCTTCTCATGGAGATTGAGATGTGTGGATGATGTGTTCTGTTTGATTTGTTGAATATGGAAGCAGGGCAAGGCCGCAATAGCATTGCAATTGAGGCAATTTCCCATGGTCCCCATTTTTTGAAGGCCTCATATTTAAAGGCCGCAATAGTGTTAGGATCTTTAAAGGCCCCGAAACAAGATTTTTGTCGAAAAGGTTCTACCAAAAGAACAGCCATTGTCAGAAAGTCTAAGGAAAAAAGCCACACCTTACTCAAAGGACCCAGCGAAAAAGTGGTCTTCTTATCTAAAGACCATCATAGAGAACTTATAAAACTCAATAAAAGCAGTGCACTTCTTTGCCTTGGGCCTTGTCAGGGCGGGCCTCCCCCATATTGAAGCGTATAATTGTTGTAGAGTAGGATCTGTTTCAGTAGTTGACCACGAACACATCTTAGAGTTCAAGCTGCTAACTTCATTGTATTCTCAACAAGCCTCCGCACGTAGGCGACCCCTCCTGCAGAATTAGGTCAAACTGTTTTATTATCAGATTGGAGACTGGTGCAATATCGGTCTCTATTGTACTCAAATTGGAATGAATATAACCCTCTCTTCTTCTTTTTTTGGTAAATTGGAGTATACTTTGATTAACTGACTTGATGACTCAATTAAAGTCGCTAGCGTTTGTTCTATAGTTCTATGAGACAATAAAGATTGCATTTTTTCACTTTGTTCAATTAGAAGCTGTGGTTATACTCGTACAAAATTCTTTACTGTTCTTTTAGATAGAGAGGAGTAGAGAATGAAGATCGCTTGCATTCGCAATAGATTGTTGTGGAAACTTTTGTTGAGACTTCAATATTCTATCAAATCAATTGGAACCAGCTTAGTTGTTTGGAAAAGAATATCTGTTCTGCTCTATGAGAAGGGGGAGGGAATGGGGATGGGGAGGGCCGGAGGTGGAAGGGGAAGGGGCTGCCAGGGTTTGATTCCAGGTTGATTAGCTGGCCGACCCTAAACGACCTATGGTTTTCCATTCCACTAGGATGTGCTATAGAAATGTCAATTCTAGCCCCTTCATTGGACATTTATGTGGAATTCATTTGTAGTGGTCATCCCTGTTTACAAAGTTTCCTTCTTATGATATGAGAATTCGTGTTCGCATCCCTAGTTATGTTTCATGGTTTCAAACTTGTCAATCTCCCAAGAGTTCCACCTACTCAACTTGTTCTTATAACATGTTGAATGAGTTGCTTACCACCTACTTAAATAAAAGCTTCAAGCTGTTACCTAGAATGGTAACTTTATTTTATTTTTCTTCTCAAAATGGTCAATAAAAGCAACAATAGTGTTACTCCAGAGCCAATTATTGTTGATACGAACCCTTGAGAAACACAGTGGTTGAGAATGGACTACGTTGGTTGTAGATATTTCTGTAGGTTTTTTGTTGCTGCAATTACACCTTTGGCATGAGAAAGTTTTTTGGGTATCCGTCTTTGTGGTTTCGACCCAAGTCTAGCAAGCTAACTTTAGTTGTCAAATTAATATTACCGGATGTTTCTAACCTGCATGCAAAATTTTCCCTTTTCAGATATCAATAGTCATGTGTAAATAGTTACACTGGTTCTAGTCAGTGTGGTCAAAGTATTAGGATTTGCAATACACGTCACACGATACGTTGCATTCCGAAGGTAAAAAATTGCGAACCGCGTGTGCATCGTGTTGGGACAAAATTCTCCCAGCACAATAGACGAATTTTATGGTTTTTGGTGTATCGCCTTACGCCTTTTTCAGGAAATCTGGCCTACGCAATTAACTTCCAGTGAGTTCTTCCCAGCATTTGGTGACCACCCTTGAACTCTCCATCACCGATGACCACACTTGCACCAGCCGAACAACTCCTCGCATGACAACCTAGGGAGACTACCTTCTCGCTTGTTTCATGCCGCCATTTTGGCACATGAAATCTGAAGAAGACAGGAGATTAAGGGTTATACCCTTACCCAATTAATCTGACCTGATGATGACTGTAATAAGCCGAAAGGCAATGCAACCTTTCCCCAAGCATTTTTGGAGCTAAATTGATGACCCCTTAATCCCAGATCTTTCCCGATTCCTTTCATCCAGGCAGCCCCATAAACACATAAGGTGAAGTATAAACCCTAAAAAGGTACGCCGCTCCTAGTGAAGTACACTTGCTCCTCCTTCTCCACAGACTGACTTGATCGTTGGAGGGTCGTGGGGCTGGCCTTGCGATTTCTTGCAAGTCGCTTGGAGCAGGAAGACGGATGGCACACCTGAGGGCGGAGAGGACAGTACCTGAGCATGAACCAGAGGATCAACCTAGCTCACACTGATCAAACCAGAACCCCACAGTAACTTTCTTTTGTTTTGTTGAACATGTTATATGGTTGAAAACTATGGATATTTTGTAATCGGTGCTAAAACTCTATACAGTAGATTTTTCTATATTAGTTATCATTATTATTTCAAATTGTATTCACTCTTGTTAATGTCTGGGAGGGCTATAGTTCCGGATAGACATGAGACACCTATTAATAGGTACTAGCCAGGTGTACACTCTCTTCTCTTTTACTTTTCTTAACATATTTTTGCACTAAATATGGGATATATGCATCCTCATTTGACTACGTTGGTTCCAATTTGTTAGATATTTTGGATCATTTTTCGGATTTTTTGCTAAAGATAGATCAGACATCTCACTCAATTGCTTTAGGTTTATCCCTTTTCATAAATTCATGTTTTGATGATCATTGTCTCTTCTTTTTGTTGATTGACTAGTTTTTTTCCCGTTCTTTTTGTTTCTTAAGGTACTCAATGACAAAAGCCTTTTGCATTGCTTTTGTGGTGACGTTCTTCCGCATATTTGATGTGCCTGTGTTTTGGCCAATACTAGTTTTCTACTGGGTGCTGCTATTCACACTTACCATGAAGAAACAGATAATGCATATGGTTAAGCACAGATATGTTCCATTCTCCTTTGGAAAACGGGTATTTCCATCTTATGCTTTTGAACTCATTGTTGGTATAATATGGTTGTGATTATTGCTTCTCGTTCTCAATTCCGAAAACTTCCTTTCAGAGGTACGATGTTAGGGCAGCAGCTTCTACTGAAAGCGCAAGCCTTCTTCCTAGAGATTAAAACTTCAGGTAGTTTGTATTGTTGCATTCATTCAACAACTCTTTTAACGGCTGACTAACGGACTTTTATTTATTTGTCAACAGAAATATAGCTTCAACATTCCTCCCTGAATTCTCTGGCAAGCTATCGATTGTCCTATTTAGATATTGAGCTCGGAGGGGACTAAAACGAACTACCTTATCTCAAACAATCCTTCCTACCGAAGGAATATGACACTCTCACTAATTTGTTCTTCTGACTTCTAATTTCTAGCGTATGTGTATTAAGGAATGCTAGAGAAGGTGGGATTTCCAGTTTCTTTGCTATGTTAAGTTTAGATTTGTATGCACTCTCACCTGGCACCTTTTTTCTAACCATTTGTTTTGAAGTACTAATGAATAAGAAACCTGCAATTGTGATGTGTTGGTAATCTGGATGATTTCCGTTTATGCGTTAGTAAACGTTTTTTCGAATACTGAAGCAATCCAGTTTACATGTGAGCCATGAACTGTGATTTATGTGTGGTTACAAGATATGTGATAGTATCTGTGGTTGTTCCTCGGTTACCAAAAAAAAAAGATATGTGATAGTATATGTATTTTGCCTCATAACCTATGCTAGCACCACATTTTGTGACACACACACACTTAGCTTCCCCAAAATTATTATCAAGTTTTCCAGAGGCTCAGACGATTGTTAGCTTATTAACATAGAAATTACTAGTCACAAAGAGGTCCCCAGTAATTATTATTCCCCAAATCTTTTTACAGATGAAAATTTGCAGGAGTAATGCAAGTACGTTGAGATGAAAATACTGATCCATTACCGTAAAGCAATGATGGAAAATTTATGAATGGATTTGGGAAATTCGGAGGGTCTCCCGAGGCAACCGAATAGAATCACTTTTGTTCATCGAATCTGGACGAGGCACCTCTAGAGTCCAGAGGTTACGTGGATTTAATTCTCCCGTGCAACTCAAAGGTCCTCCTTTGAGTATATATTGGAGCCGAGGCGTCCCGTTTCTGTTTTCTACACAGTAATCAGAACATCCATCAGAAAGTTGCTTAGTTCTTTCTTTGAGTGAGAGAGAGGCCGACTTTGAGACAGTTCTTGTAATTTTTCCCAAGTAATTCCATCAACACACAAACAATGTACATATCTTTTCTATGCACATGATCAATCGTTCAGAAAATTGTCTCAAAACCCGATTCAACACAACTATAAAACAACAACAATGAAGGAACATATATCTTCTTCTTTAGAAAGAAAGAAAATAGAGAGAGAGAGAGAGAGAGAGAATAGCTCAGGAGAGAGAGAGAGAGAGAGAGAGAGAATAGCTCAGGAGATATAAAAATGAAAAGCTGAAATCAAAGGGGCTCAAAGATACAAGCTGCAGATCCTCTTAACGAGGCCTGTAATACCCATAAATCCCATAAAAACTTTGAGCAAAAGTAAGCAGCAACAAAACCACAGCAGCTACCAAAGAAATAATCGCCCACGGGTTGTTGAAATAGTTATGCTTCAGGCTAGCCCTCCAAGCATTCCACCGGTGGTCATAATACCGGTTCACTTCTTCCGACAACCGTGATAGATAACTGTCGTTGATGTCGAAAACCACCTCTTCGCATAGACGGTTGAACAGGTCTGCCACCTCGGCATCGCTCCCGAGCCAGTGCTCGATTATCCCGTGGTAATGGAGGTACGCCACGTCTGCAGGCGAGTTGATCAAGTTGTCCATGAAGATCACGTACGAGGTTATGTCGTTGCTGCAGTCCAGGTGGCACTGCTCGAACGCAATGAGGTTGAGGAAGAGCGATTTCGTCCCGTCGTGGATTAGGTGTAAAATAATCTATCATGCCGTTAAATAATTAACAAGCCCAATAAATCCAGAAACTAGAACTATTATGTTCTCACAATCATAACATAAGGCGGAAATTAAACATACGAGGAAGCGTACCCGAATCCATGTGAACTTTACTGATCCGAGAACTTTAGCGATAATACCTGCAAACCCTAACGGAAAAGGTTTCTCTCTCTTGACCTTCTTTCTAGCAATATAGTATATCACACTAATTTGATGGAACCCTAGACGCTCTTTTATAGGCAGAGAGAGGACCGGTTTCCTTATTAAACATTATACTCACTTCCCATCAAAGTAGAGTCTATTTAGGAAACAGCTTCTCTATTTGACCAATACAATAAATAAAGATATGGAGAATCCTATTAAACTCATAATCAATATGTGTCATATAAAATATGTGGGCCACTACAATGACTAAATTAAAATTTAGTCTTACACTACATGCTTTTTCAAATGATTTTAATCTTTAAATATGATGCTAATGGTTGTTTGACAGTTCTTGTAATGTAATAATCCGACAGGTTTTCAATTTAGGTGTTAAGAAGAGAAGTACTTAATTTGATAGTGTCAAACCTACTGATCATCACAGATAATTGGGGGTTGGTGCTGTGCAATAGTGTGCGCAGTACGGCCGAGCCGTCAGATCGTGCATTCGACGGTTCTTCCAACCTCAGCTACGTGCAGTGGTGGAGCCAAGATTTTCAATAAATGAGGTCGAAAATTTGAACTATGTGTACTATGTAGTTCACTTTTCTTTTCTTTTTCTTTTTTTTTTGGGTACGTCGGAAATTCGTAGTTCACTTTTCTAGTTGTTAATTAAAAGAAACAATTATGATTTACAAATTAATCAAAAAGTAGATATATATTAATAACAAAATGTAGTTTCGATTTACAATTGACTTCAACGACATTTCATACTTTGAAAATGATGAATGATAGCCTCATTTGTAATGGTTTCAAAAAACATCTTTCTCTATATACACAACCAAACTATCATTCATCCATTGGTCACACATACGGATAATTTACTAAAAAAGAGGCCTTATTTTCAAATCTCGCCTAGAGCCTCGTAAATCTCAGGGCCGGATCTACATGTAGCGGTGTTCCAGGGGCAACGATAATTTTTCCACTACGCTTCCACATGCAGACACTAACACGTATTAGCAATTACATTCCGAATGCCAACAAAGTGTAATAGGGTATTAGCAATCGCATGCGGACCAAAGAACTTCTTTAGCAATCACATGCGGATCAAAGAACTTCTCACACGTTGTGCTTTTTTCAAGATTTTTTTTTTTTTTTTTTTTTTTGAAAATGTCAATTTCATTTCAAGCCCGAAGGCTAAGATTACATCGCAAAATACAGGAGTGCACCAAACTACCTACTCCGGGATTAATGGACACCCTGCAAAAGCAAATCA
>JAOTQK010000023.1:9078537-9097910 GCA_025642025.1 Rhododendron ferrugineum
TTACGAGCACAAGAGATTAAAATCAACTAATTAAGCGATAAAATTAACTAAGACTAACTACTAGCGCACCCTTTATTACATTCTCGGGTGCTTATCATCAGGCGAGGGGGGTGCCGAAAAATCCTTCCCCCTTCGTTACATGGCTTCCGAATCCTCAAATGAATCTTTGGTTTTCAATTCAAAGTAATCATTTTCAATCAAAACGGTTTCTCGAGTGGCAAACCTCAAATCCGAGTGGCAACTCTTCAATTTTTCAAATCGAAACACTTCATTTTTCGGGCCGCCCCGATCCACCCAGGGTTGTGGTAGCCCATAGTGGCGACTTTGGACGGTGCTTGGCATCATGTCTGAATACGAGTGACGCCCAAAGAAACCCCAAATATGTAAATGACTTAAACTAGGCTTTCTACGGGTCCATAATAGTATAACACGAAAGGAGATGTCGGGACCGTCTGACTAGAAACCCTGTTTAAAAGATACATTGTAGTCTTTAATGCTCCCCTCCATAAGGAAATATGTATTTCAAGAACTTATCATACTTTAACTGTATCCATAAGCATACGATTATGTCTCTCAGCAACACAATTATACGTGTGGTTTGTTGTGACATACCAGGCATTGCGTATTGACCACAAATGCTTTTCTAAGAGTTTAGCAAATGGGCTAGTATTTTGTCGTGACTTATCATGTCTACCATAAAACTCACACCCCTTTATCCGAACTTATTATTTTGACATTTCTATCTAACTGCATCTTGATTGATGTAAACAGCCTGTGACTTTTCATTGTCCAGATAAACATAACCACAATGCGAGAAGTCATCTATAAAGGTGATAAGGTATTTTTGTCAAAAATATATGGAATGAGTTATTCACAAATATGAGTGTGAATTATCTCAAAAAGTTCATTGCTTCTTGTGGCCTAGATAACTCTTAAAAAACAATTATGGGTAGCGACCATGGTGTACTGATAGTGCATCATCAAATTTAGCTTATTTTTTGAAAGACTATTTAAAACATCATTTAAAGATTAATGAACGACTCAAATCATGTGTGAGAATTAACTTATCTAATAGCGAAGTCTAAGTCTAGCAAACATGCACAAAATGTGGAGGTCAGTGGCCATCATACACGCCATCATACACGTGAGTATAACAAATTTGTCTCATTAACCTCTCATTAATCAATGCAAGAGCGACCAACTAAGCTGGCCTTCATTAAATTTATAGATCAATTACTTACATCTCCTACAGTAGATTTAAGAAAAATAATTTTAGCACTCCACTATTTGTTTATCATATTTTAAAATCTAATCTTTTAATGCTTAAAATACTTATAGTAGAATTTTGAAAAAAACATTAAAAGACGAACCTTGAAGCGTGGTTATCTAAAAGTGGAAGGCTAAAAAATTTTCCGAGATTTAGGCCTAATTTGGTTGAAAGGATTATTATTTTGTCTTTATTAAAAAAAGTATTTTTGTTTAGTTTTGCGTTAGGTTTTTGTAGATTATTCATTCGTCTCGACGATAGGAATTCGAAAAGTAAATAATTCTGGACCAAACTACAAAGAATTGAATAAAGATAAAAACAATTAAAAAATCGGTGATAAAGACCAAAAAAACCCGGAAAGAATTATTAAGAGCTTGTTCGTTTTGGTATTTGGATTTTGGATTTTGAGTGGAGAGAAATAGAGAGAGAAATGAGAGTAATGATTGAGAGAAAATTTACTGGAGTCCGTAGGCTGAGAGAAAATCTAAAATTCCAAAGCGAACAAGCTCTTTGCCAAACTAGTCCATAATCTATAATTTATGAGAAATTTTTGAGTGCCGGGTGGGTACCACGTGGCGGTACCCACGTAGTGTTTGAGCAGCGCATTCGGGCCGTTCAAAAGTATGTTGGACGACCCAAATTGAAACCCTATCTCTCCTCTCATCCCACCGCTCTCTCTCCTCTTTCTCTCTTTAAATCCAAGCCATCCAAAATCAAAATGGACGGCCCAGATGCGTTGTTTGGACACCATATGACCAAAAATTTCTCATATTAGACACTTCTCAATCCAAGCTCACCCGCTGGCGGTTACGTATGACAGGGTCGGACCCAACCCACCCAAATTACAACCCTACGCCTTTTGAACAAAACAGGGTCTAGACATCCAATCGAACACCGCCGCGAACGCTTTTCCCCTTCGTAGCCACCCTAACCCCGTGGCGGCGATGGGCCGCGGTCCCCTTCCCGTCCCTTCCTCATGAGACTCAAACCCTCCTCCTTCCCCACCACTCTCTCTCTTTTCACCAAAACAAACCCCTCTCTCACTTCCCCTCTCTCTCCAACTGCCTCTTCCATGGCCACCGCCGCCGCCTTCGACGACGACGACCGAATTTGCTCCGAACCCACCCAACACCCCGACCAAAACCATGTGGATTGTTATTTGGGTAATCCGAGCGGGTACCTGAGCGGCGAGTGTCGGATCGAGAGGGCGTGGGCTCACTGGAAGAAGCTGGGCCAGCCCAAGCTGATTGTGGCCCCCATGGTTGACAACTCCGAGCTTCCTTTCCGAATGCTGTGCCGAAAGTACGGGGCCGAGGCTGCTTACACTCCCATGCTTCACTCTCGTATCTTTACGGAGACCGAGAAGTATAGGTGTCAAGAGTTCACCACTTGCAAGGTACTTGTACATTTATAGACGCATATGTGTTTGTGTATTTGCAGTTAGTTTTATAGTCATCGTTAGAATCAATGAGGAAGGAGACTCAGACTTGGTAGGACAAGGCCTAGGTTCAGTGGCGTATGCAGGATTTGTGTCTAGTAGGGGCCTGAATCATTATAATCTCGCATTCATCGTAAAAAATATATTTTATGAGTATATGTTGCTACTTGCAAGGTCCGAAAAATAGACGATATTGTGTGTATGTGCGTAGCCACTATCAAATTTTATACGCACAACCTAAAAAATGGTTTATAACTAGAAATTTTAGAAATTTTTACCCGCCATGTGGAAATTTTTTCCACTCAAGGGATTTGCAAGGGCCAATCCCATAGAATTTTTCTTAATCAACCTGGAAATTAGTATGTTACGCATCTTTACTGAGAATGAGAAGTATAGGTCTTAAGAGATCACCACTTGCAAGGTACTTGTAAATTTATTTTAACGTGTATGTGTGTGTTTATGAATTTAATCGAACATTTGCATTTAGTGATATAGTCACCGCTAGTAAGTCATAGATCAGTTAGGGTGGAAACTCAGACTTAGTAGGACAAGGCTAGGTTCGAGTTCCGAATACCCTTTCGGGGCTAAACATACTTCTGACACCACTCACGTACGATGTACCCACGTGTGGGTATGGAACCTTAGCTTTGGTCCCAATGTAGGTGCGGTGGATCCCTGGAGATAGTGGTGCGTTGTGATGCTAATACTCCCTGGAGGAGGTGTTACACCCCGTCCCACATCGGAAGTCTACATGGATGATCTTGGACATATAACAAACCTTGTGGGCTACTATTAGTACCTTGTGCTTAAGCTTTTGGGCCATGTGGTGTGGCTTGTGGATCAAAAATCAAGATATTGGGCCAGTGGTCTGCTTGGGGCGTTACAGGTGGTATCAGAGCTATCCATGTACACGACCATGTGGGCCTTGGAGTTTGGTTGGATTTGGTTGTTGGTTTGATTAGTATCGTTGATTATGGTGCTCAACCCCTCGCGAGGGCGCAAGGCTATAAAGTTGGGGAGATTGTTACATCCCGTCCCATATCGGAAGTCTGCATGGATGATCTTGGACATATAACAAACCTTGTGGGCTACTACTAGTACCTTGTGCTTAAGCTTTTGGGCCATGTAGTGTGGCTTGTGGATCAAAAATCAAGGTATTGGGTCAGTGGTCTGCTTGGGACGTTATAGGAGGTGACGGGTACATACCTGCACTTCCATTTTATGTAATACCAAAAAGATATAGTTACCAGCTCACAGCTAGTGGTATCTGAGAAATTTGAGTTGTGGACTGTTGTAGGTACGGGAATGCAAATTCTCAGTGTATTTTTTGTTGGAGAATATAACCATTTGGTTTAGGCAGCTTTCCCTTTGTATGCTATCTGATTGTCAACACACAAGAATACAACACGAAACACCTTTTTAATGCGGAGACGTTTGCGGCCCCTTTTGATTGAATTCTTGTTGGTAAGAAAAGATAAAAAGGATTATGAGTGATTTGGTGACAAACGTACAAAAGCTGTAGTATTTTTGTTTGCTTCCTTCCCCTTTCTCGCCATCCAAAGGTACTATTGGAAATCTAAGTGAACATTAGGGCCCAAATAATATTTTCATTTGATGTCAGGAAAGAAATGTAAAATTTTTGCAGCGCTGCTTTTGGATCTTGAATTGTGGAGGGATTGGTGAAGGAAAAAGGAAAATAACCATTTCTACTTCCACCTTCTCCAGTGCAATGAAGCAGACTACTTCTTTTCTTCCTCTCCACTTATCCTTCCACATATTCATCAAAACCAAACACAACCTAAGCCGGAGCAAAAAGAATGCACTTCTCTGCTGCTAGATGATTATTGCTTTAATGCATTTGTTTTTTAGATGTGCAAGGCCAGTCTGTTTTGGCTGATAAGCGGCAGTAGGGAAATGTTTCGTTTGGTTCAACCAATCAAGCCTCTTGTCACTGTTGGATGAAATGATGAATGGTTTGTTTTTTAGAGGCTAGAGATCTGAGAATTAGCATGGGCAAAGAGTATTTGCTTTCCTCAAGGCAGGCTTGTATTAGTACTAGCACTTGTAGTGATAGGGGCTTGTGGTGGAGAATCGTAAGACTGTATAGAATGAAGGCAGTAAGTAGGGAAAACTTTTGAGAGTCTGAACTAGAGAAAGAATGGTAGGCTGTCATGATTTTGTTTGGTCATACAGATACTCAAAGAATGAGATTAAGTAGTGATTGAAACAAGAGCCACTTGAAAGATATAGTATAAGTTATAATAAATTATGGGTAGTGATAATGCCAAAACTGTTTTTGTTAGTGCCAAAACTCCAGTCATAAAAGACTTGTACACTGGATATGGTACAAGCCTTTTAAAGCACTGGTCCACTGGAGTTTTGGCACTAACAAAATCAGTTTTGGCATTATCATTTCCCTAAATTATGTACAATTATCTAATTTTCTTTGGAAGCCAAATGCTACTATGCTAGTAAAAGGTTCAGGTGAAATGCTGAGGGCTCAATTCGACATAACTAAGTTTTTAAAAGATCTGGGTTCAGCTTAACCCCCTCACCTTCACGTGGTGCTGCCGCTGCCCCTATGTGTGATGCTATATTAGTTTAGTTGTTTGTTATCCTCTTAAAATTGAAACTGTAGTTTGAACGTAATACCTAGATGTGGCAAATGGGCGGGTTGGGTCGGGTTTGGATGGATTAGTGATGGTCATGGCCCATGGGTTAGTTATGGATGGGTTGTATATGGTTCAATAATACCCATGAACCTGTTTTGACCCTATGTGTACATGAATCCGAAAACCAACTTTTTTGACAGACCTACGATTCAGTCACCAGATTTAGTTTTCATTTTGGGGTCAAGTATACAACATAAACAGACATTTTGGGGAACGCTCCGTAATTAGATCTTAAGGAGTGAGTATTGCATTTTTGGACCATTACGTGGTTCGTTGAAAGTAATTATGTTAAGACTCGAGATGCCCGTAGGTTGAATTGTAAAAATACAAATTGCCGGGTTTAGTTCTCTTGAATAAATAATCAGGTATCGCGCGGTCTTATTTTTTGGACGCGTTTAGAACATCCACTTAACCAATTTAGAACCCGTCTAAAACCCACAGCAGAGAACATCCACTTAACCATTTAGAACCCGTTTAAAACCCATCAAAGTCATTTACTTATGGGTTGGTTCAATGTAATCCAAGTACAACCAATTGAATAAATGAATTGGGTTCGGTTGGAGATTGCCACCTCTAGTAGTACCTTACTCCATATCAATGGAATCGCATAATGTCACGAGAGGATTGAAAAGCTTTGGGTCTACATTCTTAGCTAGATTTGGCAACTCTAAGACAATTAGACAGAAGCGATTACAGCCGTCAGGCCCGTCATTGCCTAATGCCTATTTCAGTTGTAACTAATGGTTGGAGTGCAAGTTAAGTTTTTAAGGATAGAGTTAGGTTTGGGCCTGATTTCTCAACTGGTATAAGGGAAGACTGATGGAGTTTGTTCAATCCGATTTATCCACCACTGGAATTTGTTCAATCAGATTTACATATCGGGTCCACGAAGGGGGTTGCATATGAAGAACAAAAGCTGAATTACCTGTTTGAAGAGCAAAACACATCACAAAGGATGCCATTTTTTATTTTTATTTTCATTTTCTTCCCCACTCTGCCCTTTTGATTCAAATAGGCTATTGTTCGAAAAAGAACAAAAACGTTTTGTACTGGCTTATGTATGAGGTTTTTAGTTCACCATTTGATCTCCTATGAAATAGAATATCAGGTTTTCAGACGCGATTTCCTTTCGCCATACTTTTGAAAGTTTATCATCAAATTTGTGTTCCTGAATCCTGATATATTTGTATCCACTTCTTCCCACATCTAATAAATTTAAACTGCAGGAGGATCGCCCATTATTTGTCCAATTCTGCGCCAATGATCCAGATACTCTACTGGAAGCTGCTCGAAGAGTGGAACCTTATTGTGATTATGTGGACATAAACCTGGGGTAATACATTTCGTCCTTTGCCTCTCTTCAAAATTGCATGGCAAAAACCAATTGATATCTTAAAATACTGCAACTTAAGCCACCCCAGAAAAATGATAATTGTTAGAAGTTCACTTCTGTTTTTGATACAAGTGCTTTTCATTGAACACAAGCTTTAGGCTTAATTTCCTTCAACTTAGTAATGGCATTAAGATTGACATTTGGAAGCTATTGGTGAAGCTAACTATTAGAAAAACATTGACACTCAGCTGAACCGCTGATGTTATGAACAAATTATGGAGGCTATTTGAGTGTCTTTTAGACTTTTACTCTAGAAGCTTTAAAGGTCAGTTACACTTTTTTCTTGTTCATGTTCTATTTTCAAGCTTAACTCCGCCTGTGCCGTGCTTAGAGTCTTTTTTTTTTTACAGCCGTTCCCAACCCCGGATAAAGGAGGATGGTTGTGTGTTAGGTAGTTGACTGCAAGCACGTAAAAGCCTGTTAGATCTTTATGACATGAATCCTAATATGGTTGTATTTTCAAGCTTGAAGGCTCAATAACACTCAAAGGAAATGAGATATCTGCAGTTCAATATGTAACTATGGCTTAATATTAGTTTGTTTATTGCATACTGAGTCTCATTTTTTTGGTAGTCTGATAATGTTTAACCAAATAACGGTTATTGAAATGTGTTATATTGGTTATTGCTGTCTGTAAAATACTTCCTGAACTTACCAAAGTGCATATTTGTCATGCATTCATGCATCTAACAGTATTTTGCTGTGACATACTGTCTTTGTTGCTACTTTTCAAAAAGTCATCCAAACTAGATACTTCTACTCATTGCACTTTTTTGCCACAAGATTGCATGTTTATTAGGGAATTGATTTCGCACTCCCCTTTTTACCATCCACACTCCTTTTGTTTTTATTTAGGTGAATTTACTACATTATCCTTTGATGTGTGAAAAAGTGAACTAATGACCTAGTAATTTACTCCTTCCGTCATTTCCCCCCCACTTTTTTCGTGCTTATGACGATTTCAGCTACATTATTAGTTGACTGTTTACTTATGTGCAGGTGTCCTCAACGTATTGCTCGGCGGGGGAACTATGGAGCTTTTTTAATGGATAATCTTCCACTCATCAAGTCTCTAGTAGAAAAATTAGCTCTCAACCTCAATGTCCCAGTATCATGCAAAATACGAATTTTCCCAAATTTACAAGATACAATAAACTACGCCAAGATGTTGGAAGATGCTGGTTGTTCTCTCTTAGCAGTTCATGGCCGTACAAGAGATGAAAAGGATGGCAAAAAAGTCCGTGCCAATTGGAGTACCATAAGGGCTGTAAAAAATGCTGTCAGAATCCCAGTTCTTGCGAATGGGAATATAAGGCACATGGATGATGTGGCAAGCTGTTTGGAGGAGACTGGAGCTGATGGGGTGCTCTCAGCGGAGTCTCTACTTGAGAACCCAGCTCTCTTTTCTGGGTTTCAAACGGCTGAATGGGTACTGGGCTGCGAAGGAAGAAATGAGGAAGGAGGAAAACTAGACCAAGCGGATTTAGTGGTTGAGTATTTGAAGCTTTGTGAGAAGTATCCTGTGCCATGGAGAATGATCCGGTCTCATGTACACAAGTTGCTGGGAGAGTGGTTCAGGGTTCAACCATGCGTGAGGGAGGACCTTAATTCCCAATCGATACTTACTTTCGAATTTCTTTATGGGCTGGTGACTCGGCTTAGGGAGCTGGGTGTGAGGATACCGCTTTATACGAAAGACACTCCTGTGGGAAAAATATATGCGAATGGAATTGGTGCATGAATTGCTTGGACAACATGCGAGAGCTTTACACTTACATAAGAAAGCAAATTCTAGTAACTTATAGCTAGCTGATCAAATGAAGAATTTAGAAGGTATATGAGAAAGAAGCACATAAGGTACTTGTATCTTTGGACTTTCCAATATGGTGATTATGTCTTGGAAGCTCCATCCACCCTTTTGAGATTCGACTTGTTGGGACGATTACTAACGTTCTATATTTCTTGACTGGGTGAGTTTCTTCGATAATTGAGCGTTTTTCTCCGACAGTTGATTTGTTGAATTCGGGATGTTTTCTAGAGGTGATCTTAATTTGTAGCAGTACTGAATGATTTGTTGCTCGGAGAAGGTATTGTACTATAGAGTGTTCACTATTCAAATGTCAGTAATAGAACTGGTGCATTTCCCCTGTATTGTTCCAATTTTATCGGATGTCTCCAAATGGACAAAATGGTGCATTTCTGTTGTGTAGCAAAATGCCTTTGCTCTTTTTGTTTCACTTGCCAATGGAGAAGTAAAGTTCCTCTCTATTTGCGTTTAATAGGTGAAAGAATTTAGTGGCTGGTCTAATTTATCAACTACCTGCTGACAATGATATTTTAATTTGAATTTTTTGATTTGATTACGTATAAAATATCCGATTCTTTTTTCTGCTTTTATTTTCTAAACTGTACGCATTTTTTCTACTTTGTCTGCAAACTATTAAAACGACCTATTTCATCCCTCAACTTTCCAACCGGTATCCATTTGGTCAAATAGATAACGGAATTCCAATTTTTGGATGGAAAACTGGTCACATGACCAGCACATATCTTCTACCCCACCAATGCAAGGGCAAATTTACCATTCCATCCTTCAGCAATGTTTTGATTGTTAAAATCACAAACAGAACAAAAACAAAAAGGGAAAAACCAACTGGCACGGTTTTTGCTAGGTCAATTACACAAAAGAAAAAGAAAAAAAGAAGAAGACCTCAACTAGTTATTAGTTCAATTTGCTTAAATCATTTCAGATATTGGAAAAATGGCTACTTCTAGAGCTCTACTTCCCTAATGCTATTTTCCTACTTTTTCCATTTCTGTTTTGCTTGTTTGGGCTGGCAACCACATCAAAAGAGAACTAACAGCAAAAATTTGAGAGAAAATCAAATCAAAACACGCATTTCAGGCAAGAATGCTGGTGGTACACGATGGAAAAACCCTATTTTAAAGGTTAACAAACATTAGAATGGAGTCATAAAAGATAAAAAACGGAGAAAGGAAACAAATAGGGTATTCATTTAGGGTGCTTGAAGAGGAAGAGGAAGAGGACGAGGACGGCATGGCCACGGCTGGGGATGGGGTAAGAGGAACAGAAAGATGAAATTTGCTCAAATTGGAGGAAAACCCATCTGGATTTGGCGCCAAATGGTTGGGTTGGGTGAGATGGCAAATTTGCCCTTACATTGGTGGGGAAGAACATGTGCTGATCATGTGACCAGTTCTCCGTTCAAAAATTGAGATTCCGTTATCTATTAGATCAAATGGATAACGGTTGGAAAGTTGAGGGCCAAAATATTTGGTTTAAATAGTTTGAGGACGAAGTAGAAAATAAAGGTGAATAATTTAGGGGATAAAATCATAAAAGGGAAGGAAAAAAAACTCTACAATATGTTTACGATTCATGTGTATGTATCAAGCACGAAGAGCTATAATTGAGGACTCCGTTCTTTTAAACATAACTTAAATCTGAAAATTTTATCCTTATTTGAATTTTTTCCGCATTTGTTAGTTTTGCGCCAAACTTTTTTGGGGTATCGAGTCGTCTCGATGAGAGAAATCGGAAAAGTAAAATTTTAGCACTTTTACCCAAGTATATTGAGAAATAACCACTTTTTAGCTATGTACATACCATGTACATTTGAATTTAAAAGGGCCCACCTCGGGTCTCACAAAGATAATTCGAATTGTCTGTTATTTTTAAAACATTTTTTATGGAGCCCTATAAAAAATTAGCTCAATCCGATATTGATAAATTTTTTTTCTGAATTCGTAGGAACGAAACTAAGCAGCTAAATAGTTTCTCCCCTACAAATTCAGAAATGTTAAATCCGCAAGTAATATGGATGGACACCTCTTGAGTGTTTAACCCACAAGTCACATGGATCGACTGGAACCTCACTCCAACCCATGAACTTTTTTTTTTTTTTTTGAAGTGTTTAAAACCTATCTTTATAAACATTAGAGTCCTAACATGTAATTATGTTAGTATAATTCCTAGTCCATCCCATTTATCGAACAGTCTTAAGAACTCAACCAGCCCAATCCTGTAAGCCTAAGTACCAATCCCAAAACCCTTATAAAATCCGGCTAGGTTGGGCGGTGATGCAAGCCGATGTGCACCCTTTAAATTTAGGAGAATAAGAATTAAGAAAACAATTACTATATAAATTTGGCAGAAAAATAATCGGTCTGAATTCTGGTAACTCAATCTCATCAAAAGAATAACATAAAACCACAAGAGGCATAACCGAAACCACAAGAGACACAACAAAAAACGCAGAACAGAGACTTACTTGGTTGACATTCATAGAAAGTCGCTAATGAATTATGTGAAGTATGAGTTCAATACATCCTGTTTAGCAGAAAGACGGATATCCCTTGTTCATTATGAGACAATCATTTTTTAAAAAACCTTGTGTGGGGCTAATCGTTTTGATTTACCATCTCTTGAAAAACCAAAACTCTTTTCGCTCTGCTTAGCCTTAATATTAGTCTACGGATATTTTAGTGATAAATTCGATAGGAATTGGACGATCCTATTTGGTCAAATCCCTGTTGACAAACTCCTGTCTTCCTTTCATTGGCTTATTTGGGAATACCTTCCAGAGGTGTTTTTATTTTATTTTATGATTATAGTATTGATGAGGAGAATGCAAGGATAGACACCATAGCATTTCTTTAATTTTATACAACCAAACTGATTTCACATCTCAGCAACAGACAAATCCTGTTGAGAAGCGAACTTTGTACTATTTGGTTCGTTGTAAAACACCGAAAGATCATGAATTTAATTCATCCTCTTTCACAAAATTGGTTTGTACTTTGCTAACAAGATGCTCTCCATAAACAGCTCTTTCAAACTTCTTAGTTCCTCCTGTCCTCTTTACACAAATATCCAAGGGTTCTATTGCAGCATCAAAATTCGTCTGTTCCAAAGGATAACTTTAGAAAAAGGGGGTGAAAAATAAAGAAAAAAGAATGGACATTAATGGAGCATGAGATAACCTCGTAAAAGTAGGCCACACAGACGCGATATTTTGGAGAGGAGTTGATGACTCGATGCAAAGTCGACTCGTAGAGTCCGTTTGATAAGATCTGCAATTTTCTCTAAGTTTTAAGAGAAATTCTCCACGGGAAAGACATTAACAAATATTGGGGAGGTGTGCCAAGTTCCATACCTTTAGCATGTCACCTATATTGCAAACGAATGTGCCGGGGATTGGAGGAGCTGATATCCACTCACCAGATTTGTTTCTCACCTACAAAAATTCGTTAGGATCACACGTTGAGTAAAGCAAAGCAGCGATAATCATTTAGTGATATTTAGTATGGGTCCTGGAAAATATTAAGTGGAAAAAGACCAAAAATGATGTACCAACATGCATCTTGGAAGTTAAAAAGAAAAGAGGCTACTGTTTTTGGTTGTTCCCAAACATGCAAAAGGTCTTATGGAAGCAGATGTTATGAATGGAGTAAAAACCAGACCCAGTCTCTGGGTCTCGAGCCAGATGTCCCTGGTTCAACTATGCAAAGCAGTATAGAAAACAAGGTGTGGCAGAAGCACAAACAAAGCAACGGCCTGGTACTCATGGTGACTGGTTTTGACTGTGTTAGAAACAGGTCAACAATAAAGGCAGCAATGGGTTGATGGAAGCGAAATGAGGGGGTATTCAAAACCCAAAATTTTAAGCAAGCCGATCAATCATTTGCCATAAACCGTCACATCTATGATACTTAAATGAGCAACTAATTGGGAGATGATGCGCAGTTGCTAAAAGAACACCAGTATGAAAACGAACACACCAGGCCATATAAATTCCTAGAATCTTGTATTACATAAAGTTATAAACTTCAATCAACAGAATTCATCCTCAGGTTTTTTAGAACAGATGCTTTGGTTAGTATATAAATTCATAAGAGAGATTTCTTTTGAAAAGAAAATGTTTAGACTTTAAAGGAGGCTTGTAACTGAAGAAACTCAAAAAACTCAATGACCATACCTGAAGTGCAGTTATATCATCATCCTGATTAACTAATGTCAACAAACCTGTTATGCAACAGCATAAGAAATTATGACCGATGAACAAGATCATCTCCATATTCCACAATTAGGACTAGAGTAAAAACTTACCATAGTCAGTGTGAGCTCCACTGAATATGTTTGGCCAGAGTGTGCAGAATGATGGACAAAGTAACATGAGAACATATAAATTAGAAAAATGAGGAAGTGATAAAACCCAAAAAAACAAAATGCAAGCACAGGATAAACAAAATTCATTTACCATCCTATGTCATTTTTTGGCATGTCATGGCCATTTG
This sequence comes from Rhododendron ferrugineum, assembly GCA_025642025.1. Classification (NCBI taxonomy): domain Eukaryota; kingdom Viridiplantae; phylum Streptophyta; class Magnoliopsida; order Ericales; family Ericaceae; genus Rhododendron; species Rhododendron ferrugineum. Next base: position 9,091,626 of record JAOTQK010000023.1, read on the forward strand.
CATGGGATACTTTAGGGTAACCAATTATGCGCATCACCCAAAATGGATCTCCTGCTCTTTTACCTTCAAATGCATCTGCTGCTGCACCCAATGCTAGGGCGATTCCTCTCATTATTTTTCTTGAAAGATCTGTCCACATTTGCTAACTATAGTATCAGTAAACCATAAACAGACACACTCCATTTGAAACTGCCAAATGTTACTATCAGTAACAAAAGTAACAAAGCACCTGTACATATGCTAGTATACTCCTCCATTAGTTGTTTTAGATTTGAAGGATTGATTGGCCTGCAAGAAGAAACAGTTGATGGAACTTGAATGCCAGAAATACACAAACTCAAGGTAATGCCAAAAAACAAAGACGCGGTAATCCTACTCCAATAATACTTAAAAGGACTAACAAAATTTGGTAAATTTAAAAGGTATCCAGTTTACAGTCTCATCAGATAGTTATTTAAAGAGAATCAAAACTAAATGATGATTGATGACTAATAGGCGATGAACATCTATTATAAACCTAACGAGAACCATGTGTTCCATTAAGTCAAACTGGTACAGAAGCAAGGGAATGAGGAGGAGAAGAGGAAAAAGAAGAAAAAGGACATATAAGCACATTTGTTTCTCCATGCACAGTACTGAAAGAGAAACAGCTATCAAGAGTCTGCGGCATACTCAGGGTTGCAAACTGGGTTTCGTATTAGGATTTGAGAGTGTCAATAAGCGCAAATCCCTTTTTGAAGTTCCTTCTTCCCATCATAAAATTTCAAGACTTCCTCTACATATACTATAATCCACTACACCACATGGAATTGCGACTAGCAGACGAGTACAAGCTGTGGTTGGGTCAGACCTCGCTGAACCCTTAGCTTGTAGGGATGTTAATAGAAATGTTGGGTACCGGGATTACTGCCTTATGCAGTTATGTTATATTCTAGTTCTATACATGAAATTACATGAGATTTAGATTTAGGGGACAAATGGGAGTACCATCTCTCATCTATGTGAAAGAGTACGAATTTATCTTCACTACCAAATATAAGCTGCTTTTTCTTCAAACAAAAGTAAAAAAAATTGAGGCCCCAACTATCTAACTTGGGTATGGAGATCAGACAGGCACCCGTAGCCTTTTCTTTGTCACATCCTATGAAATGCGATGAGAACAATAGGAGAAATTAAAGAGCCCATGTAACACTGCAAGTACACCCCTTAATTGAGGTAGACTAACATTACCCTGCTAAGCAACCCACATATCCTCACATTCTAATGACAAGATACTAAACTATTAAAATTTAGAAGGGAGGGGACAACATCGGAGCTCAAAAGGCATATTGAGCACCACATAATCTTATATCGAGAGAGAGGGACAGTTGCCTTATAGGAAAGGACTAAGAATTTTGTCAATGTAGGTAGTCTTCTTTTGGTCAGCAGTAACTTAGATGGAAATTCCACATAAAATTCATTATTCCACGTACCATTGATTAGGTCCTTCTAAGGGTTTGCTCAGAGCACCAAACATCCCTGGTTCCACTTCTCTGTAGCACTGTCATCACAAAAAGAGAAAAAGAAACAAAATAGATAAATATTGCGGTATTACCACTACCAAATAAAGCATGGGAGCTATTCCCAATGCACACAACTAATGAATCATGTCCCCAATATATAACTACTCAAATTGAAAAGTATCATCTGTTGCTCGTGAAACTTTGAATGACATTTGTTAGAGAAGGGAACCCACGGTATGAGACACATAATTTACAAACATCCAAGGACCACTGCTCTGAAATGTAACATCTAAACGGTGATTAGTGTTTGCATTTGTTCTATATGATTATGTTTAGGCCTTCAAGAAATCAATATCCTCATGTGAAAAAACCTGCAGCCCCAAAATCCAAAAGGTTTTCCAATTCGATTAGAATCACAATGCTAAATATGAGTAAACATTTTTCTCAAACGGTGCACCTTCATGGAACTTCAGTATCATGGCATCATGAACAATGTTAAGTAACATTGTATTGCAACAGATTTTTTTGAATAGTAGTTCCCCACATCCATCGGCTTGCACTACAGGCTTCTTGCATTTTTTTTTTAACTTCATCATGAACCATGAATGATTCCAGCAATCAATTTTTACATTGGCTATGAAAACACCATAACTTCCAATGCAGTTAAGGAAAGCGTACATCGATGGCTTCGTGCATGTCAGGGGTGCCTTTGGTTATATTTTCACCAATCCGCTGATATCCTCTGCATGCAAAATGTCATCACAGTGTCAAATTAGGTAGGCAAAGATTCCATAACATCATTCTAAGAGGGGGGAAAATTAAGGTTACAAGCTGTTCCATAAAGCATACCTGTAGCCAGCTGCGGGAGATATTTTAATCTTTAGTTTTTCCTCATAAGGTAGACTGAAGAATTTGTGGGTCACATTCCTAACTTCTTTAATAATGGAATCTGGGATACCATGGCCCTTCTGCTCAATCATAAAACAAAATTTTCTTTAGCATGTATATTATAGTAAAATAATACCAAGATACAGAAGCTTGTTGTAGGAAGTCCCCAAATAGTTTAACTTCCCCTAATATAAGAATGATTAATTGGCTTGAAGGAAATGCTTAACCGTGGTAAACAACTATAAGTACATTTTCCTGTTTTCATATTAAGCAACAAGGAGAAACCTTCACCATTTTATAACTGGAAATTTCTAATTTCAAAACTGAAAGTTGTTCACATTAAAGATAAAAGGACTACGTTTGTATGAGGAACAAATACCAACAAATCAGCAAGAACATACACCAGCTATACTCAAAGAAAATTAAAACAAGCATCTTCCACTGATACATGCATATATTGATCAGTGTCGCGCATGTTTGATTGATCGGATTAGCCACGGGATCCGACTACAAAACCTGTGGAACCACATTTGGCATTTGAATACAATAATTGGGCAAGGGATTACATAGTTGTTGGATGATCAAATGCCAAAGAAATACGAATATAAAAAAATACCTTGGGAATATGGTATATAAACCCCCCCGCTACTAGTCTGGTGGTATGTCTCATCCAACATACAACCTAATTCAATAGTAGGCTTACTAATGGTAGTTGCCTGACAGCCAAGGGCTAGGGAAGCCTTTGGTTTGGGGTTTGTCTCTCATCCCAGTTCATATGACACTTTGCGCCACCTTTAATTAAGAGGTACTTGAATATTTCCCAACTGCTCTGGTGCATTTATGGTTATGGCTTCTGTAAACATAGTAGCTAAATAATCCCAACGTGTTACATAAGGCAAATATTGTATAATTGTTCGGTTTTCTGCAATTTTTTCCATCCCTCTGTGTAAATAACCCAATATTGGTTCACAGTCAATAACATCTTCACCATCTAGAGTAACGATGAGTCGAAGAACGCCATGCATTGATGGGTGGTGAGGACCCATATTTACTATCATGAGATTTTTTCTTGTAACTGGTGCGGTCATAGGGCCCGCTAGCGGCCATAGATTTTGATATTTGGGAGAGAAAGAAAAGTGTTAATGGTGTTAATTAACCCTAACACACATATAATTGATTCATATATAGTGTGTGAGTACAAGTTACAAAAGGATTCAAACACTCACTAGCACTTTACTCGTATAAGCATCCAAGTCAAAATCAATTGGCAATGAGTGAAGAGGCCGCACAGACTCATACATTACTTTTGGCGGTGACAATTAACCAATATGAGATAAACTCTAACACTCCCTTGCACATGCGACACTTGACCCACAACTGACCCGCACGTGGAGAGCTACACGAAGGATCCATAACATAGGGACCACAATGACCAACAAAATACGGCTCGCTCAAAGCACAAGGGGCAGTCAATCAAGAGAGTATTGTCCAAAAGCCTCCGAGAGCCTAGCTCTAATACCATGTTATTTGGGAGAGTAAGAAAAGTGCTAAAGGGTGTTAATTGAACCTAACACAGATAATTGATTTATGTAGTGTGTGAGTACAATTTATGAAAGGACTTAAATACACTCACTCACTAACACTTAACTCATATACTCTTAACGGCTTTGATCCCCAATGTGCGGGATAACAAAGTCATAAAAAATTGTTTAGATCTGGACCGGGCTCTCGAAAGCTCATGTGACCGGAGGTGGGAAGATATGGGCTGGAAAAGCATGTTAATAATCACCGTGGGCCCTTATGCCCCTAGTGCTCAGCTTCGCCCCAGAAATGGAACTAACTGGAGGGTCAGTTAAGGAAAAAAAAAACCTTTACCAAAATTTTAAAAGCTCCTGCGGAAGTGCAATATATATCCTTTCATCTATGTTACATGGACTCGGGTGTGGGTATCGGGTGCGGGTGCAAGTCCAAGCGTCGGACCTTCCTAAACTTAAATCTTAGGATACGTGGAAATGTGTCCCCAACTTGGGTACGGGTACGGGGACACGTCTTGAACTCTTGTTTGTATTATATATTGCATAATTTTCCCAGATTATGAACCGTAAACTATGTTTACAAATGTATGTAAACAAGAAAGGGTTAAGAAAATTATGTTTTTGCTATTTTCCTATTTCCTGTCTATGTGAAATACTCGAAATATCGCTTTTCTAGCTAATTTGGTATTCTTTTTCTGTAAGTATCTTAACAATTAGAGGATCCGAGTGTCCAAAAGGATACGGGAGTCAGACACATCGACACGGGTACTTGAGCCAAAAAGAAGGATCCATGTAACATAGCCTTTCATCATCCCAATGACTTTGATGTTTGGAGATGCTCTTGTCTAAAAGAAAGTTTAAGCTATTCATGACCCTCTATTTTAAGTGCAATATACTCCTATATCCTTTCAACTTAATACTTACACCTTATCATATAATTAAGATATAGCATGCCAAAACTGAATTCTTGACCGCATAAACAACAGTCACTCTTCACAAAATTGTGAAATGAACTAGAATCCGCAAGTGAAGCAATTAGGAGGTATAGGCGCCCTATACTCTTTACACTAGGTGAGAGTTCAAACCCCACTAGCTCCCATCCCCTGTCTCCTAGATTAGTATAGTAGAATATGATTTGTCTAGTCCAAATAGAAGAAGAAAATAACTAGAATCCTCTAGTACTCATGTGATTAAAAATATCAAGCTACTTATGACATGGTTGCATAATGTGAATTATTTCTTTTATCGGATTTAAATAGTAATAGTCTTTAGTTGGATTCCTCTGATGGGAAATGGGAAATATGCGGACACAAACATCAAAGTCATTGGGATGATGACGTATCTGTGAAGAGTTACATATCTGCAAATGGGATTTTGACTTCGAAATTATCATTGACCCAAACTAAAAACCTTGAAAGTGTCAAATAATATTTTGTGTAAATAAAACCACGAAAGGTATAGTCAAATGGGCATAAGATAGCAATCGAAGGGCTTCCTCCCTAAAATATTGCAAGTTCAAAAATTGAGATAAAAGACAAACCCATAACTCAAGGTTATTCACAATTTATACTTCGTGTGGTCTTTGGATTTCAAAAACCTATAGGACTGGAAAGAAGTAACGAAAAAAATTTAAGATTTCAACGATTACAGAGAGAGAAATACCACATAAAAGAATCCAGCTTCTCTACAAGCCTGGTCTAGCTGCTGAACCACTTCCCCCACGCCTTGGTCTCCGGCCATGTTTGGATCATCCCACTTGGCCAAAAGAGGGCTAATATCTGTGCCTCACAAAGTGATAATACATCACCACAATACAAAAAAATTGAAGCTCTGAAGGAAATGGGATTGGGAAAAAAAGTATATTATCTCAACAGAAAAACATACAGTTTAGAAGTTTGGAAATTATTGATGAAAATTACCAATGATTGGAATAGATTTGAAGTTGGTGGCCATGGCTGTCGAGGGTTTGCTGTGTGTGTGTGTGTGTGTGTGTTTTTCGTGAGTCAGCTGATGCATTCGAGTTGGAATCTGATGTCAGTATAAATAGACAAGTCTGAGAGAAGTTTACTTATGAAAAAGGTAAAATACCCTGTGAACAGTGCACTTTTTTCATTTTACCTACTCATATTTCTCTCAATACTATACCAATACTATCTATTTAACTTATTCTCTATTAAAATATTATTACTTTTATTTTCTTTTTCTTTTCTTGAGAGAGAGTGGGGAGAGAGAACAATTAATAAAATAATGTACACATGGTGAATAGTGCTTAGGTATATTTAACTACTCACTATTCATAAATGGATTTTACCTAGGCCTTTACCTAATCTGGTGTAATGCTCATTTGGAGGTTTTGCTTA
>JAOTQK010000023.1:9115861-9126729 GCA_025642025.1 Rhododendron ferrugineum
TATCTAGTAAGTTGTTAAAAAACTTTTGATTTTTTCTTGCAAAAATTGTATTATTTTTAACACTCCGTTTTGCGGACTGGACAAGCATTTTGGGACGGAAGGAGTAATTTTTTTTTCTAAGCAAAAAGGATTTATTATTCTAAGCAAAAAGGATTTATTAATCTTTATAAAGGATTACAAAGATTAAAATGATCAAGGACACGCCGGCATAAAGCCATTCAAGACCTAAAGGAAGACAAGACGCCAACCGAAAAACGAAAACCAACTAAAACGGACCTGAAAACACCAAGACCTAACACGCAATCAGGCAATCCATTTATGACTTCATCAAATAAAAAGTTGAACCTTTGATGCTAACAAAAGGAACTGCATGTTTGCTTTGTCATTCGACTCATTTCCATTGATGTGCAAAATTTGACATAGGAGTTCATTAATCATGTTTTTTTGTCAAGACTCTACAGCTAGCCTGACGGTTTATTTTTTGGAAAATGCTAGAGTGTCCTCCCTTTGTCTGGGGGACACGGTATCACCCCATTTTTCCACCGTCTAGCAAGTGAAGGGGTATCCTTAATAAAGTTCGAAGTGTTTTTGCCGTTCCAAGAAAAAAAAGGCACAATGTTATAAATTTTTTTAGAATTATGCACTTTGATTACTCTCGGATCAACTGGGAAGACTAGGTGCTCAAGTATAAACTCAGAATCGTGTCTTCTCAATGGTAATTTCAGGTTTTTACTAAAGATGTCTTCAAAATTGAATACCCTTCACATTTTTTTCTAGGTTCCAGTATAGGAAAAGAGGTTGACGGACTCTGATCTCGTTTTGGAAGCATATGTATGTAAAACCAACTTCACCATAGATCAAAGGTTGTGACTTGTGAGCCTTATTTCAATTAATGTTATTTTGGGATCTGGTTTACTTTTTCAGTGTGGATGTGGTTAAAGCTAATACATCTTAATTTATACCTTTTGATTAGACTATCAATTGAGAGTGGTGGTCCAGTGATGTGGATTTTATGTTGCATGCTTTTGCTTTTGTGCTCCTGCTCTTGTAGACTTGTTGCATCGAAAAACTTCTGTGGGTGTTCTCTAGAATGAAGGCAGTCTTCTTGCATGTGTTGGCTACAAAAGCAGGCCAGGTGTGTGCAAATTAACCAAATTCAGGAGTTAATCAAGAGGAGGAGCAACAGCGATGAGGCCGGGGACACTGGGTGAAGGGCGGGATGCAGCCTCCTATCGGTTGAATAAAAGCCGAAGGTTATATTCTTTTCTGCATACTTTTTGCTCAATATATTCTTTCAAGTAGATCTCTAGCTAGGAGCATCAAACACTCCACTATTGGATTTATTAGTATTAAGTAGAACATGCACGAGCAAATTAAGAGATCTCTTCTAGCTTCTATACTACTACTTTTGCTAGATTGGAACTGACTAAATTTGTTGAAATTTCTAGTTATCTTATTGTTAGTCATGATGAAGGACCCATGCATGCATTGTGGAATGATCAAGTAAAAAGTACTCCTATATTAGCAGGGATGGCAATGGGGCGGATTTAGCGTCCCTCAAACCCGCCCCGTTGTTCTATATCGGATCGAAGTCGGGGGAAATCGGAGAGGTGTCGGGGTCGGGGAAAATCGGGTCCCCATTCACCATAATAATTTGACTAGTTTTGTTCTTTTTAGAGTGTTTTGAAAAAAATAAGATATTGATGATTGATGAGAGTTAAAAAAATAGAAAAAAAAAAAAACAAAGACATAAATTAGTGTTTTATTAATTGGTATATTGCTCTTATTATATCAAAACAATGAAATTTATTTAGATATATACATACAAAAATATAAATATCTATAATCGGGCTCGGATCGGGTTAAAACGGGGCGGAGGAAGCAAATACCATACCCGCCCTATTTGCCTATCGGATCGGAGAATACCCACTCGGATCGGGGCGGGGAGGTCGGAGGCGGGGACGGCTCGGAGGTAATTGCCATCCATGTAAATTAGGGAGCTTGAAAAAATATTATTTCCAGTGCAATTGTGCGTGATGATCGATCTGACACTTTTCTAAGGTGATCAGGAGGATAAAATGAATATTTGGGGTATCCAATTGCAGTAATTGCTTTATGAAAACACTTCTTTATTATATTAGGAGTATTTGTTTCTAAATGAATTTTTTTGTACTGTAGTATAATTTGCTGAGGTCATTAAGGTATCAAATTCCAGAACTATATTTTGCCACAGGTGTTGCCTGCTGCTATATATCCTTCACTAGTGTTAATCCGTGTCTACGGCACTATGCAATCCAGTTGGAAGGGGATGACAGTTGTGTGATTTAGGTGAAAACCATGAGCACTTAACCGGGAAGTAGGAGGATGCACTACAACCTTTGGATCAAATGAATCTAAGCCGTTCTAACAACTTGTCCCCACACCCTTCTGTTTTATAATAGAGATGGAACGTATGTAGTATTCTTTTTCTCCTTTGTCTTTGTGTTTTGTTTCTATATGGGTTCAGTTATTGAGGATTTGCAGCCCATAAGTAATTAATATATATGTCGTCACGTAAAAACCTGAAGCAACTAATTAAATCCAGTAGGTTTCCTAAAGGAATTAATCAATATTAGAATAATACTACCTCGTATGCTCAGTAGAATATTACTTCATTTGGTACGTGGCACTAGTTGAGTAATCTGTACTATATACTAAGCAAAAAGTAGTTGCCTGAAATAAAACGAAACTACTCTCCGCTTAACTCTCTCCTACGTGAAATTTCCTCAATTTTTTTCATCTTTTTAATCATTATTTTTTTCCGTCCTCGTGCATCGAGATGGTAAAGTTACATGGTATTGTCAGCTCTCAAAAAAAAAAAAACAAAAAAAACACCAAAGTACCTTGGTATGTATACAACTAAGTGAAACAAAAAACTAGGCTAGCATCAAGGGGCCAACAAATAATAACTTAGCTACCACACCACACAACATAACTAGATACAATACCAACGTACTTTGGTAAAAAAAAATTTAACTGACAATACCATGTAACTTAATTTACCATCTCCACAATAATATATTACTCAACTAATGCCACGAAGGTGTACCCTATGGTGTAATATTCTACTGAGCATATACGTGGTAATGTAATTCTAATACTGATTAAACTCCTTTAGGAAACTTACTGGATTTAATTAGTTGCTTCAGGTTTTTACGTGAGAACATATATTACTATGGGCTGCAAATCCTCAACATGATGTTTGGAAATAGAACAAAATGTAGCGGATAATAAGCCCTTGATATCTTCCATGTTGAGAAGAGTAAGTTTTTTTTTTTTTTTTGGTTGAATTGTGCAAAGCCAAATCAATCAATCTGATGTCTTGCCTTAGAGTATCTCCATCCTATGTCAGATAGGAGTGGAACCAATTGAAAATCTGCTCCACAGAATACTGTGCACGTTTTTATCCGTAGAGACTCGTGCTTATTTTATTTATTTATTTGGTATTGTTATTACGTGTGATTATAACAAAAAAAAATATTTGGTGAGCCATGGAATTTTTATGTATATATGTGCATATACATGTGTACATATGGTTTACTTGATCGGCCCTGAGTTTGTAGGGATTTGTTATACACTTTTTTAGAGTATGCACATCAGCCTCACTATATTTTGGACCAATTTACACCTTAAAATATCACTTTATTACTTTAGCTATCCACTTTTAAAATGTCTACTGCATCATACTTTCTATATTAAAACTATGAGAAAATTTCTTTTATATCCCTTCGACTTTGACCAAAAATTCATTTTGGTCCTTCACCTTTCAATTTCGGCATAAAAATACTTCGACTTTTCAATTTTTTTCAATGTCATCATTTAAAGATATATACATATATACACGAAAAATAGGGTGTTTGGATCAAACACCCATACACATAGGATGCCATTAATTCCCGCGTTGGCCCCCTCGATTTTTTTTATAGAATTTTTGGATGTCCCCATCGGTCCCTATAGCAGGACTCAAAGAAAACAGATTCCTTCTAAGGGATGACATTGAAAAAAATTGAAAAGTCGAAGTATTTTTATGTCGAAATTGAAAGATGAATGACCAAAATGAATTTTTGGTCAAAGTCGAAGGGATATAAAAGAAATTTTCCCTAAAACTATCCTATTTAAAATATTATTTCTTTTTTTCCCTGAAAAAAGACAGCAAACAAATCTACCCCCCCTCTCTCTCTCTATCTTTACTATCTCTTCCTCTAACTTTACTCTCTTGCTTCGTCCCTTCCTTATTGCGAGCACACCAGTTCCTTCCTCGGCGCAGTGCGAGCACACCTTTACAAAACTCGGTGGAGTTCGTGACCGCCGATCTGTACGGCCTACAGATCCTCTAAAAAGGTTTATATCCAGGACGATTCGAGCTATGTGACCCGGTTCGTGATGCTAGCCCGAGACCCGATTGTCCCCAGAATAGACCGTTTGTTCAAGATGAACATTGATTTGGGCAACGAGGAAAGGGCCGGGACGGCGGTGCAGTTCAAGGTACCTCTTCTACATGGATTTGGGTGCCAACGCGAGTGAATAGTTCCTCGTGTGTTTCAACGAGGAACTGTAGCTTTGGCTACTCCAAGGTGATTTTTACGAGGCTGGTAGTTTTTAGGGTTTTTTTGCAATTGGCTCGCTACTTTAGTTTAGAAGAGAGACTTGAGAGAGATGTGGATGATCTTAATTACTTGGTAGTACTAAGAGCATCCACACATCTCTTTCTACTCCCTCTTCTAAACTAAAGTAGCGAGCCAATTGCAAACAACACCCCCCCCCCCCCCCCCCCCCCCGAAAAAAAAAAAATAAATAAATAAAAATAAAAAACCCTGCATTACCAGCCTCATGGAAATCACCCTGGAGTAGCTGGAGCTACAAGTTCTCATTGAAATACACAAGGAACTGTTCACTCGCGTTGGTGCCCAAATCGATGTCAAAGAGGTACCTTGAACTGCACTGCTGTCCCGGCCATGTCCTCGTTGTTGCCGTCATCGGCGAACACGATGCTCGTCTTGAACGGACGGTCATCCTGGGGACGATCGAGTCTCGGGCTAGCATCACGAACCGGGTCATGTTTTTCGAATCGTCCTGGATATATACCTTCTGAGAGGATCTGTAGGCCGTACAGATCGACGGCCATGAACTCCGCCGAGTTTTGTAAGGGTGTGCTCGCACTGCGTTGGAGAAGGGATTAGGTGTGCTCGCACTAAGGAAAGGACGAAGCAAGAGAGTAAAGTTAGAGAGAGCGAGTAAAGTTAGAGAGAGAGGGGAGTTTCGTTTGTTGTCTTTTTTTTAGAAAAAATAAATAATATTTGAAATGAGATAGTTTTAATATAGAGGGTCTGATGCAGTAGACATTTTAAAAGTAAGTAGCTAAAACCGAAATGAAACCGTATTTTAATGGTTTAGATTGGCTTGGTTCTATGTTTTTTGTGGGTTGGTTAGGTTCTTCAAATTCATAATCCGTAGGTATTGGTTTTGTTCTTGATTTACGATAAAATCGAATCAATCCAGATCATACTCACTTCTACTAGATAACGTAGAGGCAATAGAATTTTTTTATTTTTTTTATGTGTTGGATCTGTATGTTGGCGTAAGGATTCTAATTGTAGATGCATGATTATATTCCAAAAACAATTTGTCATAATGAAACAACAATCCCGTTCCAATTGGCAGTTGGCACAGCTTATTGTTACCTGGCCCAAGTAGATAAACACAATTTTATAGTGTCTGAAGTCTGATATTGAAGTCGTCGTTATCCGGGCTCTTCCCTCTCTCTTATTTCTCTCTCTAAACTTTTACCAGAGAAACCCTAGCCGCAGTTGTTTGCTTGGGGGAGGCACCTTCTCCTCCCCTGAGCGCCTCTCTCTCCTTTTTCTTCTCCCCTTCCCTTGCCAGCGCTCCTCTCCTCCATGGGCTATTGTTCCCCCCCTCCCTCTTCCTCTTCCTTCCTCCTTCCTCGTTTCCACCCCTTCCCCCCTCTGTTAAGATCCCGTCGGATACTCTGTTGGGTGTATCCCGTTCTGCCGGCTTTCTAGATCCCGTTGGGGACTGCCGTTCTACCTTGTTGGAGGTAGCCGGTCTCTTGCCTAGCGGCGCTTTGGCCGTTTTGGGTGGTGGATGGTGCGATTTTGCTGGGTCGTTGGTGGTGATGCGGTGAGTGGATATGGTGTGTTGGGACTGGGCATGGCGGCAGTAGGGGCTGTCGTGATTCCTGTGGTTGGTGTGGTGGTTGTGGCAACGGTGCTGCGGTGGTTGTTTTGAGTGTTTCGGCAGGTTAGGGTTATGGTTTTGTGTTTCGTTTTTGTTTTTGTTTTGTCCGAACTCTTGTCCGGTTTATGTCCGGATGTTGAGGCCGATTTCTGTCCGGATGTTGGGTCCGGTTTTTGTCCCGGTGGGTCTTCCCTGGTGGTTTTGTTCCGATCTGGTTTTCCCATATCGGGTGACTGGTTTCCACAGGTTTAATGTTATCTTTGATTTGGAACTCCTCTATCCTGAGACGGTAGTGTCTGGGTACTACCTCCACGTTTGCCGGCCATGTTGACGGTGTGAAGAAGTGAGCGTTTGGCTCTTGTATAAGCGCTAGACACTAGTTTCGTCTCTTAGTATTTTCTTATATTGTGTCTCTGTTTCTCTGTATTTAGGTGGAAATCTATACTTGCCGTATGTCATGTTATGTATTCGGAGTTATCTGTAGATGCCGTATGGGCTTGATTAATAAATTTACTTCTTCCATTGAAAAAAAAAAAAAAGAAGTCTGATATTGAAGGAAAAAATAGTCTCCCTTTTCACAATTGATACTTCTCTGAATTCTTGGTTAAACAGCTTTCAAAGATGTGTTTGGAAAGGGAAAAACTCTCTCTCCAAACTTCTGTATTTCTCTCTAATTTTTTCACGAAACAGGGTTCCGAGCTAAGAGAGGGAAATCTGGGGATTGCGCCTCCTCGACCAATCCCCTTCACCCCTATATCTCTTCTCAAAGGAGTTAGATCGGTGTCCCATGCGATGACTTTAGCGATTTTAGCTAGAGTTGATTTAGATGGCAAAAGGACAGATCTAGTTAAATGATTTTAAATAATTGGTTGATTAATAAAATTTCTAATGTTTTAAAAAACGTACTTACACAGTTCTTGAAAACGTGAAGATACGAAATCGCTGCCAGAAATGCCCCAACATTGAGTGGAAAAAATTAACCTATATTCGAGATTCTTGTATTCTACGTATTTTTTTTAATCTTAATCAAAAGTAACTTTTAAATTTTTTTTCGACATGACAAACTTAAACGAACAAAAGAAGTAACAAAAGAAAAAAGCACACAAATTAGTTTTTAGATACATTTTCAAATTCATTTCTTTTGAGTTTTTAATTAATCAATCAATGTGACCAACCGAAAACATTAAAAATACATCTTTATTTTTTTCTGCGAAGTAGAAATATTTAAAAAAAATCCAAGAATGTTGAAAAATCAGGGTCCCCTAATATTCCGTAAAAACCCTAATGGTATGAAAGTGAATCACTAATTAATACTATCAATTAAAAACTACGCTAGCAATCAATCACATAACACAGAGATATATGTGGAAAATCCCAGAATGGGTAAAAACCACGGGAAGGAATCAAATCACTACAATCATTGTGCAGTTACAGATATACTTATCCAAACGTAGTAAATTCTCACAACGTTCTAAGTACTACCTGCCGAGTCGCACGTACACCGCGCCCAGTGATCTTGATTGCCAACGGCCTTGAGTCTACAAGCCCTCCAAAACCTAATGTAAATCACCCTTAGGAATGACTCTCAAAGAAAAACCTGCTACTTCAATTCTCCTGTATATCGCAGCCGCTCGAGAGAAGCTACTGCCGCCCCTTTATCTTTCTTTTCGATCACAGTAGTGCACACATGTGGTTTGCCCCCTTTTCCTTTTATACGTATGTGGTCAAACCCTAGGAGATCAAGTATAAGTCCATAATTAGATCTTTTAATTGGAGCACCAATTTGCACGTTACTTTTTTCGATTGATAACCAGATTAATCTCTCTATCAATCCGTCTGTTGTAAAAAAAAATCCGTCTTGTTGTAGTCGACCTCTTTTGTTATCCAGAACGCTCACTCTTGATTACAAATAATAATGATTCATTCCACTCTAATCCTATACAGACTCATTAGCCTATAAAAAATTAATAAAATTACAACTCGATATAAAATATGTGTTTTGTCGTACGAAATTGCCAATACAATTAAGATCCAGGAATTTGCTCCTTACACACGCAAACAAGAACCTTGTCAATAAAAAGAATGGAGTAAACAATTAAATGTTCTTCCTTTCTGACCCAAAAAAAAAAAAAATGCTGTTCCTTCAATATTGGAAAAAATAAGGTTAGAGATAAAACTGATAGTAAATCTAGTTTAGTAGTTCTACAATTTCTCTTCAAATTATTGTTCCCCGAAAATAGTTGCACCAGTGCTTCGACACATTTGTGGTCACCATATCAAGGTGAAATCAATCAAGATTAGTTGAGATGCACGTAAACTGACCCAGATATACGAGTCAGCAAAAATTGGTCACTAGATCGGTCGGATATCAATTTTAAGAGAGATGAGACGTAAAAATTCTCACAATACTTTAATGCCTTGTTTTGATGATAATTTGGAAGAAAAAAAAATCAACTCTAAGAATACTCATTATCCTTACTTTAAATCATTACTTTCATTTATTTCTTCACTTATTATCCTTATATTCAATCATTATTCTCATCTCTCTCTTTATCTCTCTCCACTCAGTATCTATATTTCTAATTATTACCCCAATTTCTCTTTCAACTTATTATACCAAAAATCAAACCCAAAATTTTTCAAAAACCCATCTCAACAAGGCATTAATGACTGAACTGCAGTACCCAAATACGGGTAATTAAAGACCTTTTTATTAACCGAAGATTTGAACTCCTACAATTTGACCCAGTAATGATGAATTTACTGTAATTAATTAACGATCATACTAATGAGAGTCATTAAGCTGATCATGATCATGATGATGTGTGGTCGCGACAGAAATGTACACTAGTCTCCTCCATTCTGTCCACCTCAAAGTAGCCAAGCATATCCTTGGACTTACCCACCAAATTCTCCTTGCACAAAAACTCGTCACTAAAAACCCTCTCCACCTCCCTGTTATAATCATGCACAAAAACATGCGTCTTCGAACCGCCTCCGCCGCCCTTCTTGCTCCTCGCCAGAACCCCGGCCGTGAATATCGACGACATCCTCCCCGGCGCCTCCGGCCAGTACCCTCTAGGCCCGTCCACCAGTATCACGTCCCACTCCACTTCGTACAACTGGTTGGGAAAATCGTTCAGCCCGAGTTTACAGTCCGAGAACAGCAAGTTCTGCACCGGCCGGCACTCGTTCCGGACCTGCTCCCTCGCAGACTGGATAAGGTCTTTCCACTCGGTCAGCTTGGTGGTGTACTGGACGTCGTAGACCTCGATTTCAGGGTGTTTCTCCTCGACGTAGGCGGCGTAGTACCGGTTCTCGTCGATGAACACGGTCCGGCCGTGGGGGTTGAGGGCCTTCCAGAGGAGGGTCTCGTGGGTGAGGCCGAATATGAGGAAGTTGCAAGGGGAAGAAGGGCACTGGCGGAGGGCATCGGAGATGGGTTTGATGTCGGCGTGGGACATTTTGTCGGTGGCGTTGGAGGTGGAGGCGTAGTGGAGGAGGGCGGTGATTATGGGTTGGGGTAGTTGGGGATAGGTGGTGGTTGTGGCGGCAGCGGCGGCGGTGGTCGTCGTTGTGATGATGGTGGTGGTGGTGGTGGTCGATATGGATTGTTTAGTGTAGATGAAGGTGAGGAGGAAGGCTATTGTGGAGAAGGAAAGGAAGGCTAGGAGCCAGAGGCGGTTTGGAGTTCCTTGTTTTAGGATGTAGGGGTGGAGGAGGATTAGTTTTGTGTTGGTGTTGTTGAGGTTGGTCTTCATTTGTGTGTGTGTGTGTGTGAGAGAGAGAGAGAGAGATGCTACGGGGAAGAAACTCTCAGGGGCGGTTTGAGTGTGAGATTATGGTTTTAAAGAGGGAAAGGACTCTAAACAAATTTCAATGGTGATTCGATATGTAGATGAAGGTGACGTGACATTGGCTACTAATTATGTATGGGTTCTAGAAGAAAAGCTAATTACTATTTGGGAGGTCCCATGAATTAAGTTAATGAAATTGATGAACGTATATATCATTGTCATCGCAGCATTATCAATTATTGTGTCAGTTAGAGCAATCTTATGGTCTCATATATAAAAGTGTCGATGTTTGGACACAAATGTGTGTGAAAATTGTCCGATACTTGTTGGTCTCATACGATAAATGTGAAGTTCATACGTACCCATCGAATGTTTTCGGACAGATTTGTATCGATCGAGATCTTCGTACTTGAATATGTGTGCATTGACTTTTTATTTAGAGAAGATACTAGGATCAGAGTACTTACCAAAAAGATACTAGGATTAGAGGAAACGACTTAGTCCATCTTAGTTAGATGGGTGCATGGGACTTGTAGAAGATAAAGTTGGCATAATTGGCGTTTTAAAAGCACTGGTCACATTATGCATAAGAGTACAAAGTGCTTGCATTAATTGGCCTACCAGGCTACTACTCCACATGCCTAGCTAATTCGTACCATTAAACATGCTTTTTGGAGTAGTAATTAAGCATCTGCAAATTGGTCATGAGTATCATGATTAATTGCATGTGCTACGTACGATGGTAATTTGAAATTGCTCAAGAATTTCAGGGTTTGGACAAATGTGGAAGCTACATGTGCATAGATTACTCCCTTTAATTTGCACGTATATATA
>JAOTQK010000023.1:9169896-9184660 GCA_025642025.1 Rhododendron ferrugineum
AGACAATTTGGTCTTTTCACGGACCTTAAACTCCAAAACATTTTCATTAATGGACTTTACACATCATTGAAACTTAAACTGGACTAAATCTGCTTTGTGACCTCTTCTTTTGGATTTTAGACCAATTTGTTGTATTCGGTAACCCATTCGGTTCAGGGATTACCCGAACCCCATTTGGTTCGATTACGGTTCATTCCTCCCCTCCTTGTTCGGGTATCGGGGCGGATTTGGTTCGACTTTCGGTTTCGGTGATCGGGTACGGATATGCTAATATCCGCCCCGAATGTCATCCCTAAAAAAGAATAGTGTTTGAGAGATATGTGCCGAATAAATTTTGCATGCCTTTTATGTTAACCAAGATGGAAAAAGTGAAAAATAAAAAGCCAAAAAGCTCCCCTCCCCTTTTGTCTTGTTCGCTAAACTAAAAAAATCGAAAATGCAATTATAAGAGAATTTATTTTGAATGAGGTAAGCAAATACCTACAATTGAAAAAAAGGTGAAAATGAAATGACAAAATTGGTCATCCAAACACCTTATAAGAGAAAAATTATTCAATGTCTTAGAAGCACCGCTACGTAAAACCTCAACCTCTTGCTTCACCGCACATCGTGGTGAGCCTCAAAGCATGTATCCCACCATCGCATATGGAAAAAGAAAGGGCTAAAACACCACGTTACGATGTGTGTGCCTCGGGAGCAGTGAATAATTACTCCTGTAAGTATTTGTCCGGTCCAGTCCATTAAAGTCGTGTATGATGTCAAGCATGATGTTTTTTTTGTATCTTTAAAATCTATGAATCTCTTTCCCAAATCTATCTTCCCTATGGTTTGAGTGGCCTTTTGGGTTCTATAAAATCCATATCCACGCGCTGACTGCCTAGAGTACAACTCACGCTCAAGCGCAATGGTATGCATTTGTATAAGGGAGTGTTTGTGATAGGTATGGATACAAATTTTAGATTTTAAATTTAATAGAATCAGACAAACATGCTTATCATACCTGTGAAATTATGATTAACCTGCAATAAGAGCTGATATTGTTTACTGTAAAAAGCTAGAAAATTAACTTTTATAAAACTTAAAACTTGAAATTTGATCTGAAAAGTTCCAAAAGCTACACAAACTCAACCTTGAGATTTTTAAGAATTCAATTTCTTTTTTATCTTTTTAAAAATGTATAATTTTAGAATTTGTTGTCTACATATGGTAGACACTCCAAACTGATTCTAAAAAGCTAAAATCTCAAAACCTGCTAAAATAAGCTTTGGTAAACACACTAACATGACTAGGGGATTAATGCTAGGGATACATACTCCTATGAGCAATGCGACAACCAAACTTATTTACACACTCATATTTACAAGTGTCTAAACACATTACACACATTTAGTGTATGGAGCACACAAATTTGTGAGTATGGGTATGTGTTTGGATATTTAAATGAATGTAGTTGTAGTATTTTGTACTCCCATTCGGATATGTAAGGGGGTAACCTCTTTTTTTTTTTAATTAAATACGTCAAGTACTTGTGTTGCAGAAAATATGTTTGCACAGATAGGTGGGAACAGACCATGCAATGACCTTTTCTGTGGTTCCATCTCGGGTACCGTAAAAATAATTCAAACCACTTATTTTTTTTCAAAACATTATTTTTCGAATTTATGTGAAAAATTACCTTAATCGGATATCGGTAAGGTTTTCCCAACATTCATAGGGCGAAATTGACGAATTTGCCTTATGAATTCTGTAGAAGTCTTTATTTATATCCGATTGAGCTAATTTTTTCCTATAACCATACAAAGTGTTTTTGAAAAAATAGCAGTTTGAATTACAGTAAAGCTACAGGTACAGCAGTTGGTATACAGCAGCCCCGCACAGATCACTTTTGCGCCCGTCTCGGGTCCCGCAAAGATGATCGGAGTCGCTCATTTTGTTCAAAATACTTCGTTTAGGGTCCCCTGTATAAAATCATCTCAATCCGATATCGGGAAGGGTGTTTACGAATCATCCAACTTTGCTTCTGCAGCAGTGTTCTTTGAATTATCTATATGGAACCCAGGTTGGACTACCAAAAAAGTCCGTGCATATTCTGTGGTGAAGTAAACGCACCTAGAGGGAGAGAGTGGGAGCGGAAAAGGAGAGGGGGAACAAATACGAGGTACACAACAGTTCTCGGAGAAGCCCCATTGGTTGCTACAATAATATAAAAGGCGCAATTAAGGTGTCCCTTTCCCGTACACTTGGATTGGACATTTCTGGAAAGTTTTCCCCGTTGCTTTGCCATTATTCCGTTTTCCTTTTTCTGAAGCCTCTCTCTCTCTCTCTCTGCGCGGTGGCCTGAGTCGCCTGACAGAATCACTTTATATCCCCGGAATACCCTCACACATACTGCAGAATTACTACTTCACTCTCAAATGGTAAAAACCAGGAAAAGTAAAAGGAGAGACTGGTGAAGGTGACTTGTGATGTTGGTGTCAGTGTGTGAATGAATGAAATTAGTACTAGTACTCACTTCGTTGAGGATAAAAAAAATAAAGGTACGTCAGGATTTAATAGTCTTTTTCTGGAGTTTGTGTCATTTTTAATTGGTTATATCTTTCAATTTATACTCCATTCGTCCATTTTTAAGTGTCCTGCTTCGTAACTTCAACTTATTAAAAAGACATCATCATTATACTTTTCACATCAATTTTTTTCTCCACTTTCCCTATTTACCCATCATCATTACACTTTTACTCACTAACTTTTCAAAATGGAATCTACTTTTAGGGACAAAATAAATAATTCACCAATTTTTACCCGCTAACTTTACAAAATGGACACTTATTAAGGGACAGCCCAAAATGAAATATTGGACTGTAAATAAGGGACAGAGGGAGTAATATTTTACGTGATTTCGAAAAGTTTGTATTATAGAATTAATCAAGATCTATCAAACAATATCTATATTCGATATGGAATTCATTACGGATTAAAAAATATAACTCATTTTTAAGCCGGTTAGAATAGAACTAAGGACAATTAAATCCGGACAGAGAGTACTATAAATTAGACGCCCAGTTGGTCGTGTAGCTTCCTTCGGGAGTGTGAGATCGCAGGTTCGATTCATGTGGATAGGAAATCAACCGCTTATGGTAATACTAATTTTTAACACCCCCGCTGATATACACAATGTTGACTAAAAATAATTAGAAGTTAGAACCAATAAAAGTTGGTTGGGAATTGATGCTACCAAGCACTTTCGATTGGCAATCAACAGTTTGGATCTTAATCTAATGACGGAGGTTAACATTTTTTTGATCGACCGCTCAGCACCACTACAAAGCATCCCCCACTGCCTTACTGTCATCAATAATTCTAAGAACACACCCAAACACAAACCCACACTCACATGAGTGGTGGGCCCCATACACACACTAGAGTGTGCAGTGTGTGTGGGACCCACCACTGATGTGAGTGGTGGGTGTGTCCCTAGCATCACTCTACTGTCATTTACTCCTTTTTTCCATTTTATTCGGTGTTTCCACCAAACTGAAAATTGTAGAGAAAAACAATTGTTTTTGTCTTTATTTTAAAAAAACTCACATTTGTCAGTTTTGCAATAAAATTTTATAGATTACTGGTTTGTCAATAAATCAAAAAAATAAAAAATTATTACATTCACCCAACATTTTTTAAAAAAAATATTCAAGAAACAGTTAAAAAAACTGGGTTTTTTTTACTTTTTTGGTTTTTTCTTTGATATTTTAAAAATTGTGTAAATGTCATAATTTTGTACTTTTTCTGATTCCACTCGTCGAGACGAATCTATAATTCATAAGAGTTCGGTGCAAAGCTAACAAATGCGAATTTTTTTGAATAAACACAAAATAATAATTTCTTTCTCTATAACTTTTTGATCAGTGAAAACACCTATGTATCTCTCAAACATCAAAATAACATGTTTTACTGATGCTGCTTTTTTGAACTACTGTTGCAATGCATACTCCTATTCAGGGCTGTAAACAAGCCGAACCGAGTCGAGCTTTAACGAGCTTAAGCTCGGCTTGTTTACTAAACGAGCCCAAAATTCGAGCTCGAGCTCGGCTAGAGCCTTAACGAGCCGAGCCCTTATCGAGCCAAGCAAAGTCATTTACTAAACGAGTCTCTTTAATCGAGCCGAGCCGCCTAACAAACTGAACTTTTGTCAAACGAGCCGAGCTCGTTTACTAAATGAGCCAAGTCGAACCGAGCCTTAACGAGCCGAGCCGAACTCGCGAGCTGCTCGGTTCGTTTACAGTCCTACTCCTATTATGCTTGAATATAAAGCAAATAGAATATTATTTTACGATAATTAATTAATAGTCTAAGGAAGAAAGCAATGTCAACCGTACTATAGCGAGTGAAGTGAGGGATCTCAGCTGTCGAAAGTGTTTTCAACGGTCTGAATTTTTAAAAACACTCTTTCAGGCAATGTTCTGAATACCGTACCGGCAAGGGTACCGATTTTTCTACTGATACGGTACGTACCGGTACCGATCCAATACCGGGTACCGTTTCGGATTTACCGCAAGTACAATATATATAATAATTATATATAATTATAATTCAAAAAAATCCCTCATACCATGCAATTCATCATAAAATACTTATGTGTTTGCCTCTTGTCCCACATTGCCTAGTTACAAAACTCTTTTTCATCTTAAATGACTTTGCACACTAGTGGGCTTGTGAATGAGGATCCAAGTAGAGGTCTCGGGCGCTCAGGAAAATGGACCGTGGCCGAAGGTAATTTGGGAAAACTTACCCGGAAACCAATTAATTGGGTGCGCGTCACGAGTTATTTGCGCGTAGAGGGGGTGCAAATCTGGGATTTGAGCTTCGCGCACGTACTATAGTTATGCCCACATTTTGCTAAAAAAATTTTTGTCTCCCTTTGTTGTTTCTGAGAACCGAGAAAGAAAAAAAAAAAACTTCTTCTGTCCAGAAAAAGAAAAAAAAAACGTTTTCCAGTGTTCTGCAAAATACCGGGCGAATTTACCGGTACCCGAGTCTCGGCCGGTATCGTCCGGTATTTCCCGAGATGGCCGGTAAGGGCCGATATTAGGGGCGGAACGGATTTAGGGGGTCAGAGTATCGTTTTCTCTCAAATCCGGTACGTACCGGCCGGTACGGTACAAGATTGATAACTATGCTTTTAGGAAACAGTTATTGTCTTCCATAAAAGAATTTATTTTAAATCCGGTAAAATGTCAAAATAGACGGCTATGATTACTCCCTATACTCTGTAATGAATTTGCTCACTACAAAGCCCCACTTCCCCTCTTTTGGTATAGAAAAAGAATGAAGCTGGCTTACTTTTTTGTTTCTCAAAAGTACCCATAAATTTAAACTGCATGCCCGTATTACAGGTGCTTTAAATTAATGAAATTTGATGTAACAAAATACATAAACTTAGGTACAAATGGCGGAACTAGGATTTGTGTTGGGGGGAGAGTCTTGTCCACTTCCCTACACTCCTCTTTTAATGGTATTTCATTGTAGTGTGCCCAAAAAAAGATGGGTCCTTTCTAAGCGGAAAAAAATGACAAAAACACACACATTTCGATACATTTTTACACTTTTTAACGCACTTCTATATGCTCATATATATTTTTTGCATGCGAATAATAATTGAAGAGAAAATTTATCGGAGACCATTCACATAGGGAGGGCTTGGATATTGGATCCAAAACGAACCCCATTGCATTTAAATGTCTAAATAACACCCGGTATAAGACACAATATCTTGATGCTCTTAAGAAACAAAAAAACAACTAACATTAACATTAACATTGGAATTTCAAAAAAAAAAAAAGAAACTACGAGGGGGCCTTGGCCCCCATAAGCCTACTCGTAATTCGCATTTGGGCGTTTTGTGCCAAACTTCTATGGATTATTGATTTGTCTCGACGAGAGATATGGAAAAAGTAAAAAAAAAAATTACTTTCACCCAAATTTTTGGAAATATCCACTTTTAAGCACATTTTTTAAACTTAAAAGTGGATATTTTTTGCAAAATATTTAGGTAGAGGTAAAAATTTTGAGTTTTCCGATTCCTCTCGTCGAGAGATAAATTAATAATTTTACAAAAATTTAGTGCAAAATTAACAAATGTGAATTTTTTTTTAATAAAAATAAATAAAACTCATTCTTTGCTTAGCGAAACTCCACCCCTCTTATTTTAGAGGGTAATAGAGAGAAGAGACCAGAGAGTGCTTTTTCGATTTGTTTAACGTCTGAAAGTTGTAATGAAAGAGACGGTTCCTACTTTCCCATTATTATCTTTACTTACTTACTGGAGTATATACAGTAGTATAGTTCCATTCGGAACAACCAACGATAAAATAAAGTACTTCAGTAGGATCAGGAGTGAGAGATATGTAGGAGTAGCTGAGAGAGAGAGAGAGAGAGAGAGAGATGGATACGATTATGAGCTATATGATGGAATTTAAGAATGTTTTAGAGAAGAAAGTAAGGTTTTATAGATAGACCCCCCCTACTGTAAGGTAGGTTGCCGAAGAAAGGTAGAGAGAGAGAGAGATTGATTGTTAATTACAACTACAGGGTGAGGAGGATGCTTCCTCAAACTTCCCTCGTCCATGTCCCATAAACACTCATCCATATAATCCCTTTACCGATTATTCCATCCCCATATTCATGTAGAGAGATAAAGTATTTAGAGAGAGAGAGAGAGTATTTGTGGCCGGAAATCCACTCTGCACGAAAAGAAATGTGGGATCTAAACGACTCGCCTGATCAGATACGGGGCGAAGAATCCTTGAGCGACAACAAGGGTAAACGGGTCGGATCCCAGTCCAATTCCAGCTCGTCGGCGGTGGTGATCGAGGAGGGTTCAGAAGAGGAAGAAGAAGAAGAAGAAGAAGATGAAGAAGGGGAGAGAACCGGCGGGCGAAAACGGAGCAGCAGTGCCATATTCGGGTTCTCGGGTCCCGACAGGGACGACAGTCGGGTCACCCGGCAGTTTTTCCCAGTGGAGGATCAGGAAACGGGGACCACACCCGCCGGGGGTTCCAATTTCCCCAGGGCTCACTGGGTTGGGGTTAAATTCTGCCAGTCTGACCATCTCGCCGCCGGCGCAGTCGTCGTCGCCGCCGGCGCTCAGCCTCTGAGGAAGAGTCGCCGCGGCCCGCGTTCTAGGAGCTCTCAGTACAGAGGAGTTACGTTTTACCGGCGGACTGGCCGGTGGGAGTCTCACATATGGTTTGTCCCCTGTTTTTGCTGGTTTTTTTTTTTAATGATAACTCTGGTGTCCGGACCAACTTACGCACGCATCAACTATTCCGGAGGCCCAATCTTACCGCCCACTTGCGGACCGTATTACATAGTATATGTAACGGGATTGTGGACCTCCAATACAATATCCCAATATCGCCCGAAATATTGAAGTATCGTTCAATATCGTTACGTATCCTGATACCGATTTAAAACCCAAGTGTGCGTAATCTAACAAAAATAATGAGATATGTAACCAAAGTTACCAATGTGAACAACTAATGTTATTTTCTGTTAAATAACTTTACCGTTTTTGATACAGGGACTGTGGGAAACAAGTTTATTTGGGTATGTTTTCTTTTTCTTTTATTCATTTTTTTATTTTTATGTATTTATAGAACTCCTTATTCGGCTGTGATTAATCAACAAGAAATATTTTCAACCCATTTTTCTGATGTGGGTGAGAGAGGGATTAATTTGTTCTTGTTGGATGTCTCTGTATAGGTGGATTTGATACTGCACACGCGGCTGCACGGTAAGCTCACAACAATTATAGTACTTACTCCTAAACACATTTGCTTTGCGTAAAGGTGAAATTACACAGAGACGTCCTCATCTATGCGTTTTGGACACAAACACCCCATAACCTTTAAAAACGCCCAAACACACCTCCTCATCTACTGAAAAAGAAAATATCGTCAACACCGTAAACGGAATGAATGAAATCACAAATATACCCGATTTTATATTACACAGAGCAAAATACACGACGAATTGAGAAAACCCCTCACAACCGCGACACCTCCAAAACCCTCCATCACCACTCCACCAAGAACCTATAACGTCCATTAGTTCCGGCGGCCTCAACCCACTTCCATCAAACAAATTTATCAATAAACAGAATTAAGAAGTACGATTCATGCACAAGAATGTGGAAATTGGTACTACTGCTTCTTTGAGGACTTTGAACGAACCCCTAAAATGCACTTTGAGAACTTTGATTCATGTATAGGTTCCCTAAAGCCCTAATTTTATAAAAGTCCGGAATTTAGAGCAACCCTATTTTCGGATTTGGGGGTTTTGGAAAATTAGGGCAAAGTGAAACAAATGGCAGGAAGGAAAAAAAAAAAAAAAGGAAGATCAGAAAAAAGTTAGTGATTTACCAGTTGTAGAGAGGGGGTAAGACGGGAGTCGCAGATCGAGAAGGATGGCTTCAATGGAGGGTGGTGTGACTGGTGGTCGCCGGCTTCGGTTGTTGGGTTGGCTCAAGATGGTTGCCGTTGTGATGGCGTCATGGTCGGCGAGAGTTGGCCATTAATGGCACTTTGGGTTGGGGTGAGGTTCCACGATCAATGGTGGGTGTGGGCGAGTATCGAGAGAGAGAGAGAGAATCAATTGGTGTATATATTGGTGTTAAGGGCATTTTTGACTAGTGACGTGTGTCCTTGCAACAAATGGTTCTGAAATGGAAGGGTGTCACTTGGGTAATGGTAATACATGAGGGGGTGTGTTTGGGCGTTTTCAAAGGTTATGGGGTGTTCGTGTCCAAAACATATAGACGAGGGGGTCTCCGTGTAATTTCACCTTGAATAAATTGAACCAGTTTTTTTTTTTTTTTCCCCAAGGACACGACAATCTGGGATTAAAATTTTTGAAATCATTTCCAGAGCATATGATAGGGCAGCCATCAAGTTTCGCGGCATGGAGGCTGACATCAATTTCAGCCTTGAAGACTATGAGGAAGACTTGAAACAAGTACTATTTGGGTTTTGATTTGATTTATACATATGTTTCTACTGGAAAGCATATGATTCTGATATCTCGAAATTTGTCGTTGTAATGTTGAATTGAGCAGATGAATGCATTAACGAAGGAGGAATTCGTGCATGTGCTTCGCAGACAAAGTACTGGGTTTCCAAGAGGAAGCTCAAGATATAGAGGCGTAACATTGCACAAATGTGGAAGATGGGAGGCCAGAATGGGCCAGTTCTTGGGCAAAAAGTACTTAGTATTATAGTATCATCTTTCATTCTCAATTTTATCATGCTTTTGAGTTCTTGTGTTGGAAAATCGTTCCCCATTCTCATTGTGCATTTGGGTTTTTTCTTCTTCCTTTTTCAGGTCTGTCTATTTGGGTCTCTTTGATACTGAAATTGAAGCTGCTAGGTACGTTTATTGAGCTTAACGACATGAATCTGGATCTATCGAACAATTTGTTATTTTTTTCAGACATGAGTAATAAATTGAGGCCTACAAGATAAACGGTCTGAAGGGCATCATGTGCCCAAATAGCATCGGACCAGGATACTCTCCCATGAGAGGCTCGCAGGATAATTCTTGCGTGAGTAGTGGAACAGGAATCATCGAGGTCTCACTACCGTAATACGAGACGATCTTTATTTGGCTGCGATATGTAACTCATTCATCAAAAAATAAATCAAGTTGATTGGATATTGATAAGTCCTTGATCGAATCACATTTATCTTGAGGAAAAAAATATACAGTTAAAATTCGTACCATTCAATATTTAATGTGTTCGTTCAATAAGATACCAATATGGAACTCAGATGATTATTTGAATTGCCGATTTTCACATTGAAGCTTACAAATTAAACGGCTCGTACCATCAAAATGGAAAGTTTAGCCCTAAGGTTGGACCTTAAAATTTAGTGCAATGTGAGCCATACTTCCATGCCAAGGGTGAATCTAGTCGCACATATCAGTTTTACTTGCAGTATTTTCTGTACGCTTAGAGAAATTGTGCTTCAAATTTCTTGTACTATTTTGTTTAGGGCGTACGATAAGGCTGCAATAAAGTGTAACGGCAAGGAGGCAGTGACCAACTTTGATCCCAGCAGCTATCAAGATGAGCTTAATTCTACTGGTAAACTCATTGCAAAAGTTCCTTTCTTAAGTATCACTTTATGCATAGCACAAATCGAACTACAGCGGATGTTTGTTTGGCATGAATTTGATGGTACTTGTTGACAGAATGTTCGCTCAACGCCCTGGATCACAATCTCGATTTGAGTTTGGGCAGTTCGACCTCCAAACAAAAAGGCCGAGAATCGAATCCGAGTCAAACTGCTACGTCTTTCGAAGCCAATTGGCGGAATCAAGGATTTAGGCCCAAGGTAAACCGTGCTGGCCTTTTTTGTACTCCTATTCTGATGCATTTTTAACTACGCAATTAAGTCTCAAGATTGGTGGCCTTCTATTTTTTTTTCTACCAAAATACCAAACTCTGCCTTACGTAAAGTTGCCAGTACTCTCTGAAGAGTATTTCCTCGGAGATTTCAGTGGAAGCGTGCTGAATCAAAGACATAATGCAACTAAAATTGCATTTGTGACAGAGAGACAGCCCTCTAAGTGCTAATGTTTTTCGCGCTTAATGTGAACGCAGCTCAATATGCAACAAGACCTGTATCGGAATGGGTACAACGAGAGCGAAACCATGCTGCTTTTGAGCCAAACTCACATCCAATCTCCAAGCTCACTCAAGGCAAACCATGAAGTGAACAACAACAGACTTGGGCAATTCAGGAGCGGGGGGGAACCCCCACCACTCCACCTGTTTCCACCACAACTCAGCCCGTCGAATTATCAAGTCTGTATCTCAACTTATGCCTCTTTAATGTTTCAGGTCGCTTCATAGTTAGGAATAGGCGTCTCTGAAGTCTGATTTTACAAAATTTACGGTGTGGTTTAATGGTGTGGGTCATCTTGGTCTGACCTGGAGCCACCATGATGATCTAAACCGTCATCTCATACAGCTCTTTGAGAAGATCATGTATGCACAATACAACACCGATCAGACATTGTTAGTTACTCGATCAGACATTGGTAGTTACACGATCAGAACACACAACTTGTTGATGGCTAAAATGGTTTTTGAAAAAAACTGTCATTTTTTCGAAACAAATATAATCAGATCATGTTTCTATCGATGTCGATCAACTTGATTTCTTCTTCCTTTCGGTGCAAATGGTCTTCTTCGCTGACCTTAAAAGTGTGTGTTTTGGATCATCAAGCGGGACCGAAGTGGGCCCAACCGAACCATGAATTTCGAAGCCATAATTAAAATCTTTACTAGTAACTGTTAAACGTATTTGCAGATTCATCAGTATCCCAGCAGCAGCAATGGAGGAGATCACCTTTCCCTATCTACAAATCGGCAGCTCAATCCTCCTCCTCCTCCGCCTTCCCAACTGTATGCAACTGCTGCTGCAGCATCATCAGGATTCCCACAGCAGAATTTCACAAGACCCCCTCACAATTTCCTCCAGGAAAATGGTTTCCACTCTCTAATCAGACCCTCTTGAGTCTTCACCCTTTCTATTACATTTCCCAATGTATCAAACATTGCCTTAGTTTTTATTTTTTGCGACAATGTAAAGATCGAATTTTGTTAATACAGGTTCAAATATTTTAGGGCTTTTTCACCTCGGGTTTTCAGAACCACCCCCTTCCTCATGGATCCGGGACCCTGTACTATAGATGTGTAGTGTAGCATCTCATTCTCAGCCATTCATCTCAGTAATCAATTATCCAGATTTTAAAAAGACTTTTTCCGAAAAGAGCTGTTTCTTTTCGGGGAGACTTTTAACAAAATCTAACCATTAAATACATATTTGGAGGGCTGGGATGCCGCTCTACACCCCTATAGTGCCTACATGATCCTCAGGTCCCTCTCTCACTGCATGGTTTCTGATAAATTTTCTCTGCACTTATTACTCTCATCTATTTATTTATCGCCCTTCACTTATTACTCGTAAAACGTTCCTTAAAACTTTTACCCAAACAATCTCGTTGGGTCATTGGTCAAACAAACAGGGAAAATGACGGCCCATGACGTGTTTTGATAATTAATATTTGCCAAAGACATTTTTAGTATTAACAAATGTTCTCAGCATATCCTTGACGAATATTAATTATCAAAACATATATTTGACCTTCAGTTTCCCAAAAAACAAGGGGCCCAAATCTTTTAACTAGATTTATATTCTGGGTAACTGACTGAAGTGCCTGATCTGATCTATACATGCTTACATATGTGTGTATATATGAAGAAGTATGTACAGTAGCTGACTAGGCTAATAATTCGCATTTAATATCAAAAAAGTGAGGCTTCAATGTATTTTTCACATATATCGATGTACTTCTCAGATATTTATATATATTTCACATATCAATACTGTTGGGTCCGGAGTGCTTTCATGAATTTGGTTACACAATATCACTTCCTATGACCCTCTTTAAAAACAGACTTACGGGTGCGATATCGAATGCCATAAAAAACTTAATTGAAATCTTTCCTAATTCCAATTAATTTTAGGAGATATAGTGGAAAAACAGTCCGAGAAATACACTTTTTACTTATATAGCTACTCCCTCCGTCTCATTTTCATTGTCCATTTTTGAATTGCGTGTCATTTTTGAATTGCTTATATCTTTCAAATTATAATGTTTTTCGTAATTTTAAAAATTTTGTATTATAGAAATAATCGAGATCTATCAAACAAGATCCATATTACATATTTTTCAAGATTCACACTAAAAGATATAGGCAAAAGATATAAAAGAGAACCAGAATAATGGACAATAAAAATGGGACGGAAGGAATATTATCTATCCCCTCATTCTAATACCTCATTCAAACTAAGTAATATTTAATCATCTCCCATAAACATTACATTAATGTGAGTCATCCCTTATTAACCACTACTCCTTACTATTCAATCTCCTCTTCTTGCATAATACCCTTAAACCTAATCCTGCATGGTTGCATCCAAACGAGCTCTGTGTACTTTATTTATTACCTCCGCCCCAATCAATTGCTACAGTACTCGTATTTATTTATTACCTCACCCATCCCGGTATTATTAATTTATTATACTGTTCAATTTACGTGACTGCCGTACCAAATTTGGGCTTTTTCGTTTTGGCCTGTTTTTTGACAGTAGCAGCTGACTTTCTGAAGTTTACCCAATCGGGTAATACTGCATTAGAGCCATCAACGTAGACAAAAGCTTGCTTAAATTGTACA
Source organism: Rhododendron ferrugineum (assembly GCA_025642025.1). NCBI lineage: Eukaryota > Viridiplantae > Streptophyta > Magnoliopsida > Ericales > Ericaceae > Rhododendron > Rhododendron ferrugineum. The sequence goes on from JAOTQK010000023.1 coordinate 9,183,197, forward strand.
TTACTCCGTTACTACTACTTTTAAAACAGAAGTAGTGCTATAGGTACCGACGCCGCCCGTAGGAAAATCCTACCGACGGCCGCGTTGGGCCGTCTTCGGCTACCGGACGGTCAATTTGAGTTTACATGTACACGAAAAATAGGGTGTTTGAATCAAGCACCCTACACACATCGGATGCCGTTGGTTCCCGCGCAAAACCCCTCATTTTTGTTTTTTTTTGAATTTTTGGACGGCTCGGATCGGCCGTCCGGTGGCCAGAGACAGTCCGGCGCGGCCGTCGGTACGATTGATTTTCCTAGGGAGCGTCGGTACCAATATCATTTTCGTTTAAAACACTAGTGAATCTATTCCGGTTCATATTTCGGATTGTTACCGGAATAGATTCGCTAGTGTGGATTGCATTTTGAAAAAAATATTACTCCTACACTATGTGGGACCGTTGAAGGGGAGCTCAAAAGGGATGAATCCTCTTTGAAAAGGGTTTTATTTATGTACATTTTGATAATCATAATCATTTGTTCTTTTAGATCATCGAGAACATTGACAATGTCAAATGGAGTATACCGATAAACCCAAGGCCAAAAATACATAGGGCCAAAAAGCTCTCCCCACAACATTGTTCGACCAAAAAAATTGTAAAGAAGATGTGAAGAACAATATAGCCTTTAACATTGGATCTGGATTAAATTCGGTTCATTGACAGACCTACCTTATCTGTTTAAAATAGAAAGATTAGTACTTTCTCCGTCCCAATATAAATGTTCCCTACGGATTTCCGTAAATTTTCAAACCCAAAATGAGTACATTTCTAAGCATTATTATTTTTTATTTTTTATACAAAATTAAAATGCTCATTGAGTACATACTGTAAAATACAGAATGAGCTGGTCTCCGATCAATAGACCATGATGAATTGTCACTATCCGTGTTGTCCTTCGAATCAGTTCTCTTATAGGCCAGAGCAGAGTCAGACATTACTGTCCTCCCATAAGCTGAAAGCTTCAAATTAAAGAAAGAAAGCTTGGTTTTCCGCTTGACCCAAAAAAGAAAGCTTCAAATTAAAGGAGGACGCCTCTTGAAACTTGAGAGAGAGAGAAAGTTAGAGAGAGGGAGTCGCAACTAGCTAGCGTGCGTTAGCTTAAGCGCGAGCGATTGAAAGTGCAAGAACGAGCGTGAATAGACCTGGGTAAGAGGTCGTGTCGGGTTGTATTGGTGTCGTGTCAGTCGGGTTCGTGTCATTAATCACCCAACCTGAATCCGATTCATTTAGAATTCGTGTTTCTTGAGTCGTGTCATTTTCGTGTTTCGTGTCAGAAATACTCAACCCTAACCCGTTAACTTCGTGTCCGATTTGTGTCGTGTTATCGTGTCCGTTGCTAAACTCTAAATAGAATTACAGATATACCATATTATATATATATATATATGTTCGTGTTAATGGGTGACACAGATTAGTAACCGTGT
>JAOTQK010000023.1:9188949-9201448 GCA_025642025.1 Rhododendron ferrugineum
ATATACACGAAAAAGGGGTGCTCGGATCAAGCACCTTACACACCTCGGATGCCGTTGATTTTCGCGCAGGCCCCCTCGGTTTTTTTTTTTAGAATTTTTGGACGGCTCGGATCGGCCGTCCGGTGGCCCGAGACGGCCCGGCGCGGCCGGTCGGTACGATTTCCCTCCCCCCTTTCGGTACATATATCATTTTCGATCAATATCAAAGGCCTCGAACTTTCCATTAGTACGTAATGTGAAATTTTTCGGTGTTGGATGAGTATATCTCACGTGGTACTCGTTCGGTATATTCGGGCTGTCTAATATATTTTTGGACGGTTCGGATTGAAACTCTTTCTCTCCTCTCACCCAACACACTTTCTTTCTTCTTCTTTTTTCTCTCCAAATCCGAGCAGTCAAAAAACGCAATGGACGGCTCGGATGTGCCGAACGGACACCACGTGATACCCATTTGGCACTGAAAAATTTTCCGTACATAATTATTTATTTGTTACTTTATAGGAGTACTACTATAGGATTTACAGTAAGATACTAAAAAAACCAGTTCATGTTTAGTAAATTAAAATAATTTTTTTTAACACGATTGAAGAGCCAAAGAATCATAAGATTCATTCCCTTTTGGCTTCTTTTCTTTTTTTTTTACCACTCAAATGGCCAAATGGGCATGAAGAAGTTAATAGAAGTGTACGTGTTTGTTCTTTATGAGATCGCATGTTTGAATTCTACGGAGGTTAATTTTTTTATAAATCTTTCAAAAAGATTACAAAAGATTTAACGGATCAAGAGCACATTGGCGAAGACGCCACCTGAGAACCAAACCTGAAGGAAGGCAAGGAACCAACCAAAAAGCCAAAGCAAGAATCCACACCGAAACAACCTCCGAACACCCCAAACACCTAGCCAAACATTTCAAACTTTGGGCCACCAGAGAATTTTTTCGATCGTTAAATTTAGAATTTCGGAATTAATCGAAGTGCGCGCAAATTAGTCTGGTTATCAAATAAATAAAATTACCCTTTATAGAGACATTATCGTTACACCTTAATTTCATATCAATTTTTACCTCCACTCTCCCTACTTTTCTACCCTCTATGGCGACATCATTATTATACTTTTACTCACTAACTTTTCAAAATAGAATTTACTTTCATGGGCAAAATAGAAATTGTATCAATTTTTACCCACTAACTTTACAAAATGGACATTTATTAAGGACATTCCAAAATGAAATACTAGACTCTAAAAAAGGAACGGATGGAGTACCAGTTACTAATATATGATTAAGAACAAATAAAACCTAGGTTTTGTTTTGTACTAAGCTTCAATTTAACAGTAAATTACCTCTAGGATAGAAACAGTGCACATAATTCCCATTAAAAATGAACTCTGTTTTTAATTACCTCCAATTACGTACAACCTCATGATAAAATTACCTTTTTACCTTTCAAATATTATTAAAATTCAAAAAGTTCACTAAACCCTATGATGGTTTAGGGTGCACTTTCCTAATATTATAGAGTAGGGTAAGGTACCCTAGGATTTAGCCATTTTCATAGCATTTTATGGTGCACTTTTCTATTATAGGGTTTTAGACACTTTCATAGGGTACCTTAGGATTTAGGTTTAGACATTTTCATAAGGTACCCTAGTGTTTAGGTTTATGCACTTTCATAGGGTTTTAGGGTACATTTTCCTATTATAGGGTTTTAGTAATTTAGACACTTTTATAGAGATAATTTTAAGAAAATATTCCAAAAATTCTTAACGGTGCATTTTTGTTTTTTTTTTGAAATGTGCGGAAAGCGAACGTCCAAAACAGGAGCTACGCGTAAAAATCCCGAGCTTTAGCTCTTGGGTTAGTCCAACTTTCTGTGGATATACCACGCGCCACTCATTCATAGTAGAAAAAGTGACTCAAACTCTGTCCTAAGTTAGGTTTAGGACCATGTATTAGATTCTTTTTTACTACGGAGTAGTATATCCAAAAGATCCATGAAACGCTGTCACCACCCAGACGGTTTCATCTGTCGTGATCGGTCTTTCAATTTTAGGAGTATCACTTTATTCGCTTTGTTTTTGGGAAGTGTGTGAGAATCCATCTTGGGCCAATAGTCCCACATCGGAAGGACGTGGGAATTGTAAATGGTTTATATGAGAACGTCAATCAGTTACTATTAATTTAAAGTTAATTTTTTAAGTTACGTAATTAGATGAATGATTAACAGGTTCATTGGGGTGAGTTGTTACAAAGTGGTGATTAACTTCACTCCCAAGTGAAAATCATTAATAATTCTTTCTCAATTAATGAAACCAGAATTCCTTCCGAAGAGATTTTTTGGTTTGGTTTCGGATTGAGATTATTTGAGAGGGATTCTAAAGATTGCAATTTGGAGAATGCATATTACACGATGTGTAGAATATATTGTGCATATATATCCATTATGAGACTTCAAAAGGTGTGATTTCTGAATTCTGCATTCTTCAGTTAATTTTTCATTATGCATTCTTGTACAATGCGTATTTTATAATCTGCTCGCAACCACCTAAAATGCAAGTCTACATAATGCAGATTGCAAAATCTGGGCTCCCAAACAGGCCTGTAGTATATCCTTTCACTATATCCACTTTGTATAGTACTCCATGACCAAAATATTACATTAATCAGGAACTGTAAGCGTATTAACACGTACTGGACGTACACAATTGTCCAGACAGGACTGACTACCATCCGAACGTGATTTGCAGAGGGTCATGGTCCTCGAGAAACTTTTCAGTGCCGAGCGGGCACGGTGCCACGTGGTGCCGAGCAAATCTCGGCCGTCCGAACGTGTTTTGGACGGCCCAGATCTGTTTAGACTTGAGGGGACGTTTTGGTAATTTCACACTTACAAATTACCCAAATAAATCTGGACCGTCCAAAACAAGTTTGGACGGTCGAGATCGTGCTCGGCACCACGTGGCACCGTGCCCGCTCGGAACTGAAAAGTTTCTCCATGGTCCTCAAATTGGTGATGATAGTCCAAACGAAATGTTTTGAAATTGGCCTGTTGCTTCGTCTCATGATTATAGAGGTTTGAGAAGGTAAGAAATGACTTAAGTGGGACCTTGGTCTCGAACTTATTTATTTTGGTTTTTTTTTTTTGGTAAACTTTTACTAGTTTCAAGTCAAATTTTCCAGATTATTTATTTAGCCCTGAATAAATCCGTTGGAGTTACAAGCGAGTGAAATTTTAAAAGCTGATCAAATGTTTGAAATTTTTACCAAAGACAAAAATAATTCCAAACAATCAAATTTGTTTGAATCATTATATTTTCCTAAACTTTTTCCAATAATCCACATTTTTTGCTTTTAATTCATCTCGTTCAGACGAATATTATAATTTCAAAAAAAAAAATGCAAATTAACAAAGAAAGACAAAAACACATAAGTTAGGCCAAATCCCTTCAAGTGGATGTACAAGATTGATGGTGACTAAAGAGCAATTACTACTTTGCAACGACAGAACGAAAAACTAAAATTCGAGCACATGAGAGTGATCAGAAGACAAAGAAAGAGGGGTCAGGCTGTCTTTTTCCCACCAAGTTGGCTTCAAGACTTTCCATGTTTGGAAAGATTGCTGGTGTACTTGTTTAATTTGGATTGTGGTTTCCAAGTGGCCATGACAACACAAAACCATCTCCAGCCAATGGTTTCCCTTTTGGGTGATGTCCAGGTACAAAGTTGGATGCATGGCTAGGTCCAACAATGGCCACAACTTTGAGCAAAACAATTGTGTAGGCCCTTTTTTAAAAGAGATATCCCATTTACTCTTTGACCAATTATATGGGGGTCATTGCCTATCACATTATTAGGTAGGTGAATAAGATTGGCTTCAAGTTTAATTGGCCCACATCTCACACTCCTTAATTTTTCGTGGCACAAAATAGGTGAGAAAGAGCTTCGCAGATGCGGCAATGCGCTCTAGGACACTTAATAATAAGTTTTGCACAGGAGAAGAGTTAGCCAGAATCTCACTAATACCCACCTCTTAATTAGCATCTTTTCATTGTCGATCAACATGTATATCATATGATGTGGTGCGTTATTTGATGAATTCAATGTGATACGTGATTGTTGCATGCAGGTTAATTTAATTAGCCTAAACACTGACAGTTGTTTCTACTTTTAGTGTTGTTTTATCTTTATCCTTGTTACATTTGTGTTTGTGTTAATTTTTTTGATTTAATCATTCATCCTGACGGATTAGACTAAAGAGTAAAGACGAAAGAAAATTGGAATAGGTGTCTTTAGGAATTTTGGAATCGTTTTATCAAAAGGGTTTTCAATTTCGGTCCATACTTTATACTTTTCCAAGTACTTTTGGCTAGAAGAATTAATGATTAATCCCGAAAAACAATTACGAACATCTAATAGAAAAGATCGCTAAAATAAAAACAATACCAACTTCATTTAAGAATAATTAATTTAGTCCAAACTCACACGTAATGTCATCAGACGTTACTATCCAAATCTATTCGATCCCATAACCTTGTAGTAATTTTTTTCCAAGTGTCGTAGACGTCTTGAATTTGGACTTTGGTGTAAGTGGAGTTGAATGACTTGTTCAACATCAACGACTTTCTCTTGCATTTCTTACCCAAAAAAAAAGGACTTTCTTTACATCAAACATGGTTGGAAGAGTATATTGGTTAATTACAATATAGGATATAAAGCATATTTCATTTCTTGCTTAAGCTAGGTTCTTGTAAACCTTTTTTTTTCCTTTTCATTTTGTGTATTTTGGTAGTCTTCTTTGACTTTTTGTTAGATTTGCATTATATTTTTTGAATTAATCATCTGTCTCGATGATAGGAGTCAAAAAAGTAAAAAACTATGACCTAATGCAAAAAAAAAAAAATTACTAAAGACAAAAAAATACAAAACAACTTTCTTTTTTGTCTAAAGTGTCGCCTTACATGAACTTTTTTCAATATCGGCCCACATTTTTATACTTTCCTAATTCGTCTCGTCGAGACGAACAATTAATTCAAAAAATTATGACGAAAACCAAACAAAAATTACAAAAAATAAAAATTACCAAAATAAGTTTCAGACTTGAAAATTTACAAGAAACCACCCTTGAAAAAGAGGAAATGAAATTGAAAAGACAACATCATGAACCTTAATGGAGAGACAGAGGAGAGATTATTACTACAAGTTTCCAATAAGAGGGAAAGATGGTTTCACTTTTATCTCTAATAATCAAGTGTGGTGGTCCTCATATATACACTACTTGTCAATGACAACCACAAAAAGCGACACAAAAAATACAACTGGTTTTTTTTTTTTTTTGGGCCTGTTTGTTGGTAGAAGAGTAATAAATCCATTACTATTAGATAATCAAAAAGTTTACAAGAAGTAAGCGACACAAAAAATGAAGCTACACTGAAATAGAAAATTATGCACTGGCTCTATTCAAAAGGTGTTGGTTTCATGTAACTGTGGAAACCGTAAATGAAGTCATAGCCCTCCTAGCAAGGCAACAGGCTTGATGAATGTCCTTGCGCTCAACCTCCGTAGTTCTACAATAAAAAAAAGCGATCGATCGGCAAAGTGGCACTCAATCTTCCCTCTAGTCTGCATTATGGCGAGGTTCCTTCACTCTCTCATTGGTGCACCCAGTAAATTTTGAAAATTGAGTAGTGTCGTTTTACTCGCAAATGGCTCCTCCTCTGCTGACTGGGTGTGCATTTTGTATGCTTGATATTCAAGTGTAGTGGACTGGGCATTCAAAACAGTGAGCTGAATTTTAACTTGTAAATTACTTTCATCCGTTCTAATTTGTTTGTCCCTTCGGAAAATTACTCGTACCTTTTCCTAGATAGTACGGAGTAATACTTTTTATATAAGATATAGATCTCAATTATTTCTATTAAAACAGTTTTCAAAAGCACAAAAAAATTTACAAAATTTTAAAGTTATAAACAATTTAAAAGTGATACAAACTGCAGAAAGGACAAACAAATTAGGACAGAAGGACAAACAAGTGTTGCTACTATTTTGTTAGATACAAGCATAATCGATCGTTACTATATCATCTCCATTTTTCAGCAAAAAAATAGCTCTCAAGAATTTGAAAACATCTCTGGAAGATGCTGACGTGCGGTAGTGAGCATACCCTTCTTTCTCAAAGTCAAGTTTCTCGCTTGTAGAAAAGCTTTGCCAGGTTTCCAGGGGATCGGGGATGCTGCCAAGCGGTCCCTGCCGCAGGTGCAGGGCGCATCTAGGAAGAGTTTATTTTCAACTCAGACTATTGATTTCCAGAATAGACGGTCCGGATGTGCCATGCACCCGCTCGGCAGGGATCTGCTTCGCAACGTCCCAAATCCATTTCCAGGGTGAAAGGCTTGAAGGAAGGTGAAAGACTTTGTTCACCAACTCAAGTTATTTATTAATCAAACGAGGTGATTTCAATAGGTTCAGATTCTTGGCTGAGAAGAAAGGAGGAAGCCGAATTACAGCAAGCCTGAGGCCTTTTCGGAATTTGTAGGGAGAAATTAGTTGGTGGAAATCCCTCTAAATGGAGCAACAGAAAGCTACCAACAAAGACATGTTTCTAAAATCTTTCGTGCAAACCCATTTTGGAAACTACAACCAAATAGAGACTTCCTGTCAAACGCAACCTCTTCTTCGCTTTCTGAGATCTCAGATTCAAATAAACCAGCCTCAAATCTTCTTGGGAAGTCTTCTATTTCCTTTCGAAATTTTGCTCATTTTGTTGTCATTAGTTCATCATAACAAGATGAAGAAGCAGAGAAAGAAAGAAGATATTCCAATCACGCTTTCTTTCAGAAATGAATTGAGGTCTAGAGGGTAAACCATTTGATCCATGACTTGGGACCCAAATCATACATCTTCAGTATTCAAGCTGTTATGGAGGCAAGGATACGAAAAATGATGCCTCCATTTCAGTCTTATCAGTGCGAATTCCAGCTTCCTCTTCGCCCCTCCTATCCATTTCCCAAAAAAGGCCAGATTGTAGGAAGTACAACCCCTCACCTCACGTTTTCCTTCGTTGTCCGACACTTAAAGCACATAATTGTGCATCCCCAAGTGAGAAAATAAATCAAGTAGACCCGAAAAGCAATTTGATCAGCTGGGACTATAGCTTAGAGAAACGTCTCCTATTAGCGCATCTGGTCACTGCAAAGAACGCAAAGCAAATCAGGTCCCAAAAATATAATGCAAAATACAGGAATGGCACAGAAATATAATTGGAGATAAATAGATGGATAAGCAAATCATGATCTAGCACGCTGCTGTTTATGGGGAGGAAATCAGAGGGGATTCCTTCGGTATTAAAACGGGAGAATATGAAGCAGAATCAATTAGATTTACGAGGCACTGGTAAACTTGAACTTGCTAACGCATGGCAATCAAGACCAAAGTGTTTCATGCCCAAACAGAAAAAAACGTCTAGAATATGGCCAGAACAAAAAGATGAAATTCATAACTGACCTGACACTGCAACAGATCAATTTGGATTGCAGTAGCGTATAGACCTTCTCCCAGACGACTTGTGAAACATCTAACTATCAACTCAGATACTATACACATTGTCACTGACACAGTTCATGTTTTTCTTGATGTAAATGTGACTAAGAAACTCTAGCTGTCAGGGAACTGACTTCTTCCCTATTAGAAAACTTCATACTTCCACAGAAAAGGGAAAATATTACAAAGAAAAACCCATAAAGCTCTTCACTTGGCAATGGCAACACCACCTCCATAGAATGTTCAAATACACAGTGCACCCACATCAGGCGCCCCTTCACCCCCATGCGAGTTTGCGACATCTTTAGATCCGCTTTTCTTACCTTGCTTTCTTTCCTTCCGACTCTTACTGTAATCAACTGTTTGGATGCTGTAAAAACAACACTACACGTCAGAGGTGTCAAACAATATTGATATTGGCCACCTAAATTAATGTAAATTTTGCATTGTAACAACTAAAAGTCTAAAACAAGTGTCTATACCCGGATACCCCACCTCTTTATGCAAAGACCATTCCAGTATTTCTTGGGACTTCATTAATTTCAATAAGCAAAATGGCATACGTAAAACAACCAAATTCTCAAAAGTGCCTTGCCACCACTACTCTTGTCCGTCTCCATGAGCCAAATAAGTCTAATACTTGAAGCTATAAGTTGTCGAGAGATAGCAAGGGTCAGTATGAAAGCAAAATGATGAATCAACCTTCATCCATATGCGTACTGCAAGATATCGTGAAGTAATAAAGTCTCTAATTCCAAGAAGTCGTGTTCCAGTGATTATACCTAAGCATGGTAGATTTTCGGTCATTTGATTCGAGAGTGATGACCGCTAACCAGTTGAGTTGAGATTTGAGCTTGTTTTCTTAAATTTATGCTCAAATCTCAAGTACATGAAAGTTGTAGAGGTTAATACTCAGCTGGTTAGTACTTTAATTCTCTCACCGCTGAGACGAATGACCAGAATCTATAGTGCTAAATGTATGTGTCACTCAAACACGACATCTTGGAATTAGAGACTTTCACAACGGCCTAGGTCTCCAATTGCCTAGATTATATCTGCAGTAGAAGGGGGTGGGATGAATGTCGATTGATAATTTAGTTATCTTTTCTGACCCTTGCTATCTCTTGCCAAACAGACAACTTACAGCTTCAGGGGCTGAACTTTTGGCTTATGGGAATGCACGGGTATAGCGGAGGAAGAACAATTAGAATATGAAGGTTTTACAATTCTAAAGTTGATGATGCCCCAAGAATGGTTTTTGCATAATGTTTTATACTTCTATTACATTCTCTAGTAATGTGAGGGATGCAGTATATGGTCACTAGTTTAAATAGTTGCAAGTGTATGCAAGTGCACATGGAGTCCTCGGGTGGAGAGTTTGCAGAAACATTGGAGTGTGTGGACCAATTCACATTTGGGGAATGACGTAGCAATGAGATGCATACCTTGTGGCAAATAGACCATGTACCCACAGAGTGTTCTAACGATCTAAAGCTATTTGCCAAGAGAAATGTAGTGACAATTAGATTTAACATAATTTCAACCTTAGCAATAACTAATAAGGTGTATCCTTTTCACCCTTACAAGCAAACCCATATACCATATGGCTTTAAATATGCCTCAACTTCTTAAACAAGCGTAATAGGTCTGTAAACAATCACCGAGAAGCATACATTGTGAATTTGGAGGATCTCCCCGAAACTGATCCACAACAAGCCTTGTATTTCTTCTTTGAACCACAAGGACAGACCTTGTTTCTTGCAATTTTCTGCAGTATTAAACAAAAGAAAAAGATAACTAAAGAGAATTTCGTTTGCACATATACATATTTAAAAAATGAAAACAGACCTTCTCATCCTTATGTGAACTTTCACTATCATGAGTTGTTTCCTTATCACAAGATTGTTCTGACATGCATGAATTGTCTTTAAGTTCTTCAGTCTGCTGCTCATAGTTCCCATTTTCGAAGATGCCTAGACATGAACCAGAAAGTTAACCTAAAATGGAGAAGAATGAAACCACTTACTAAGAAAGTAAGAGCAACATGAAAGAACTGAAACTGTACGACATTGGAAACCTCTCAAACATGATTCTATCAAAAGCCCCAAATGCAAATTATACACAAAAGGTCCAACTCTCTCTAAACACTTCGAAAAGTTAATGCCCCGCAACCCTTGCTTCTGAAGCCAACTTCGGGAAGTATACAGTTCATCAAGAATATAAATGCTCAAAAATAAATGAGACCAATCAACAATAGATCAACGAGTCCAACAAAACTGTCCACACAAACGAGACCTCACATCCGGCCGCCTAAGCATGACCACTAATAGGCCTCATCTGCATCACCAAGCCTGGCTTATTCTAGCCAGGCTTTTGGCAAATTCACTCAATTCATGTACCAAACATTTCTCTGACACCCAGACACCACCTATTAAGCAAGTAAATAACTCATCCAATAACCCAAAAATAATCCTGGAACTTAAAGTATAACGATCAAGAGAAATGCAAAACAGTACCAGGTTACCCCAAATCCTAATCTAAACTAATAAGTGCATTGATCAAAGAACAACTTGTGCTTCAACTTGTTCCACTTGGCTCTCAGTTATTTCGTCAATCTGTCTTGCCCTCTTCAAAATTCTTTAGCCACAAACGATAAAAGATATATATACATACCTGTATGTATATGTATACATTAGTTAAGCTAAACAAGAAAGAAAACCCTAGGAAAATGGGCATGAACCAAACTATCCCATACACACATGATCTATCTAACTCCTAAGTCAGTATTTTATTTTCTCTTTACAGAAGTTGCTTACCTATGAAGCACCGACACTCCAAGAGATCTCCATATCCGTGTCGTACACTCCGGGGACACGCGACATGCCGAGGACGTCCACTAAATATTAACATTTTCTGTGGGGGGGACACGTATGGGGACTGGCAAGGTGAAATTTTAAAAGCTTTTCCACCGTAAAATATTTATAAAAACTTCACAAGTATTGGGCCAAAAGTGTATTGTAAACTATATGTGGGTGTATCGGCATGCACCATTGAGTCTTGACCTGAATATTTGGTGTTTACAATTAGGTTTGCATAGCTGAAAAAAAAACTATTCTAAAACAAAAACTAGCGTATCCCCATGTTGAGAATTTTTGTGTCCCGTATCCGTCTCCGTGTCCATGTCCCGTATCCATGTCCGTGTCCCAGCCGTGCTCGTGTCTGTAGTCGTGCTTCATAATTGCTAACTCACCCAAGTAACTAAGGACACATGTCCACTTTAAAGAAAAACTTGAATCTTGCCATTTATTCATACACATCCATACAGGCATACACACATATATCATCAACCCCACATGCAAAATAAATAGTATATCACATCACCAAAAGAGGAAAAAATATGTATAACTACAAAAATTGGATAGGATTCGGATTTTCGGATCCGAGCGGATCCGTTTTCCGGATTCGTCAGATGACTTAAATTGGATTTTGAGCTATTTCGGATTCGGATCCTATCGGATTAGGATTGAATCCGGTCCATTGACAAGCCTACAATGGTTGAAAGATAAAATCGTTAATCTAACAACTTCTTATACCCCAAGTTTATCGAAACACAAACATAAACCCAAGGATTCCTTGACAAAAATCAAGGATTAATAAGGTAGGATGGCTGCATTAGAAGAAAAACCAAAATAGAAGACCGCCACCACAAATATATTCAGAAGACCGCGTGAAAATGGAGTATGCCCTCACATGCCCAAAGAACATGTACAATGGTATGACTGACTTTGCAAAGATGCTGTCTCCCCTAATTTAAGCTGTACATTTAATACCACCCCAACAACACAGCTTCCCCCAATTTGGAAAAACTCTTGCTGTAAAAAATAAAAACATATCACCAATACATTTGTACGTGTGTGTATATATACATCATGAACAACACATGGGTCTTATTCTGAGGAGTCATAGACTTAAACTATGACTGGTAAGTTCGAAATTGTCCAAAAGAGATCAGAGGACAAGAGGAGGATGGTGATTGTACCTTTGAGAAATAGAAATAGCAACGAAATTTTAGGGTATGTGCCACCATATTGGGTGGTTAAAATGGTCATCACCAGTGGTGACTATAGTACTAAAAGGCTGCAGTGTTGTAATTGGAGAGTGGTTTAGGCTTACAGAAAGCCAAGGAATACCAAGGAGAATAGTAGTTTCCATTAACTAAGGAAAGAAAGGGACAAAAATATTCGGTAATCAAGTAAATTTGAACACTTTGTTAACCCAATCAAGTGAACAGCTAACATAGGCACACAAGTTATGAGAGGAATCAGCAACTCGTGTTCCTTGATATTCGACAAACCTATATTTTTTCAAACTAACACATTTCGATATAATCATTGGAACTTCAAATTCCATAACTGCTTTGTTTTGGTTTACAAGGAAACAAAAATGTTCCAGGCGTTTCAACGAAAACTACACGAAATCTTGTTCCTTGATTAGAAGAAGATAATAAACAGCATCACTTAGCTGTAGAGTCTCAAAGAAACGTCTAGAAGGTGAAATATGCACTAACTAGCCATTACCATGAGAAGTATCTGCCGGACAAGAAAGTCTATCACTTTCAGCCAAGTAGTCTGATGTTGCTTGTTCTGCTATGAGAAACTCATTTGCCGCATCAACATCACCACCAACTTGTTGTAAAATCTGGAATGCGATCACATAAAACAAAAGGTTTCACAAGCTCAATTCATGCAATATCAAAACTTCAGATACTTTATTTCCAACCCAAAAGCTGAAGGTATTAGGGGGAGAGGTCCCAACATCATATGAAGTCATCACCCATTCCATACCCAAGCAATGTGGGATTGTATTCCTTAACAAAACCAAAACTAACATGGGAAAGAGTATATTATAGCATTTCTAATTTGTGAATTTCTAATGATCGCCGTGTTCTGCATGCTGGATCTTCTA